>WBZZ01004320.1:197500-200000 GCA_019918135.1 Paulinella micropora | reverse complement strand
AAGACGCTAATCGTGAACAAACCTACGTGCCCTTACCTGAAATGAATCGCCCGCCTCTACCAACTGTCCCCTTTGACCTCAAGCCACCGTCCTTCTTGGAAACCAAAAGATCTGTGTTTGCCAAGCGTAATGGTGCAGCCCCTGGCAGAGATGGTATTAGCTACCTTGTTTACAAGAGACTTCCCACCGCTTTACTTTTCTTACACAAACTCATTGTCAAGTGTTGGACAACGGATGTAGCTAATAGCTGGGCCCAAGCTGCTATCTCCCTCCTTCATAAGGACGGCGATCCACTTCAGGCCTCAAACTATCGTCCGATTGCTCTGACCAGCTGCTCGGGTAAGGTATTTTTCTCTGTGGTCAAAACGCCTAGAGAGTTTTTTGCTAGATAACAAGTACTTTGACAGAGCAAAACAAAAAGGTTTCCTCCGTAACGTTGCAGGATGCCCCGAGCACATTGCTACTACAAAAGCTACCATCAGAAATGCAAAAGATCACTATCGCCAACTGGTCATAGCATGGATTGACCTACAAAACGCTTTTGGAAGCGTAAACCACAACTTGATCCAGTTCGCTCTCTGGTGGTACCACGTGCCCCCTATGTTTGCTCGCATAATCTTTTTATACTACGAACTCTTAGTAGCCACAATCGAAGGGAAAGATTGGTCATCAGAACCCTTTGTTTTTGCTGTTGGCGTTTTTCAAGGATGCTGCATTTCTCCTCTCCTTTTCAACATAGTTTTCAACCTACTCCTTGACCTCCTATCATCCTTGACCAAAAACAACGGTTATCATTTCAAGCATAAGACCTCAACAGATGAAGTCATCGTGCACGAAGCTGCTTATGCTGACGACCTCAAACTACACTGCCGATCCCCGAAACACTGTCAATCGTCCATCAACATGATTGACAAATTTCTGTCATGGTCCAGAACAATGGCCGCGAAACCGCCCAAATGCAAAAGCCTTGCTTTCAAATACTGGACTAAAGCCGACGACTGTAAGGGTCTCAAACGATTATTGCCGATCTCCTTCCCACCCTTCGACCCCGCCCTTACTATTACTGGCAAACCGATTGACTTCATCGCTGACAAGCCTTTCAAAGACCTCGGATGGATTGTCTACCATGACCTCAGCGAAAACGAACAACGTGCAGCAATCCAAAAGAAGTTCATTCTTTCTATGCAAGCCATCGATACCTGCTCGATCAATGGCTTTATGAAATTTTGGCTATACCAGCACTACGCTGTCCAGTCACTTGCCTGGCCATTTTCTCATTTATGACCTCTGCTTATCTTTCGCCAAAACCCTTGAGAAAATTGCGACCCGCTTCCTCAAAAAATGGGCCAATATCTACAAAAGAGCTCTGGTCTCTTGCCTTTACCGCCCACGCTCGAAATTCGGTCTACAGCTCCAATCCATCGTCTCTTTTTACCAGCGACTTCAAATCAACCGTGCTCAAATGCTGAAGTACTGCCCAGATAAACACCTCTCGTCCATTTATGCGATGAACCTGACGAAACACGAAACATTTCGAACTATCTGGAAACCAGAGCCTGTGCTCGAAAAGCTTGAGGCACAAGTTGATTTTGAATTCAAACATCGAGGCCAATCCGATCATCTCGGACTTGGCCATGGTCGCTACCCAAAAGAACATTCCATCACAGACCGCAACGACAGGGTTTTAGAATTAGCTGCTGAGACAATGCTTGAGACAACCACAGTGCATGACATGGACAAAGCCATGCAAGGGTGCTTCCTTCGTTTTGAAGACGCATGCCCCTTCGACCTCTCCTGGGCTCGCCTCATCGGAACCCGTAATCCCCGTTTAATCTCTTGGGTCATCAACGCAAGCACAAACTCGGTTATTACCCCCGACCTTAGACGTCTGTGGGGAATCATTCCCAACAACAAGTGTGTCCTCTGTTCTGGTCAAGCACATCTATGCCACATCCTCTCCGGTTGCCATGTTGCCCTCAAACAAGGCCGCTATACCTGGCGTCATGACTCTGTGCTCTGCACTATTGAAGCTCCCCTTCAAAAACACATCGAGAGCCATAACAAACGCTCCCCTATAGACCAAAATGAATCAAAGTCTATGTTTGTGAAAGAGGGCGAGCAGAAGCCTAAGAGACAGTCATTTCATCGACCATCCCTGCTTGACACTGCAAACGATTGGCAACTCCAAACCCAATACACCGGTTCTGAGCAAGCCTTTCCTGTCCACATTTGTGTCACTGACCTCCGCCCCGATATCGTTGTCTGGTCACTGTCTACCAAGATATGTATTCTGATCGAGCTAACGTGCCCGGTCGAGGAAAACATCCTTGACGCACGAGCCTACAAGACCAACCGATACAACAAGCTCAAATCTCAAATCGAGGACAACGGATGGACCTGCCACCTTCGACCAATCGAATGCGGGGCTCGCGGCATGGTATCGTTCTCTGTTCATCGATGTTTCCGCGCCTTGGGTTTTTCCCATCCCCAATCCAAATCC
>WBZZ01004320.1:110000-117500 GCA_019918135.1 Paulinella micropora | reverse complement strand
AAACCCCACCCATAACAATTTGGTATCCGCTGGGTCCACGGGCTATCAACCGGCATAGCGGAATTTAAGATCTTCGACAGGCGCCCAACGACCCTCCTCCCCAGCATCATCCACCAAATGGTTTTGAGTTGGCATCACAGTTTAACGCCGTTAGGCCATTGGGCTGGAGCTCTGATAAACAAGCGTGACTAAGTTTTTATCATCAGGTGTTACCCTCAAATACATCACAGTCAACACTCCGAGAAGAAAGATATACTTCCTCTAAGGAATCATAATAATAATAACAATAATAGTGCTTCTCTGTCAATGGCTGATGCATTTCTGCACATGCGCCTCCATCGTCTCACCCGTGAGGGGAGTACGAAGAATTGACGATAAGCTCTAATGACACCCCCGCAAGGGCAGTTCCAACACTTCCAGACGGGACGGGCCGGTATGTTCAATGAAAATACTGGTCCAGAAATAGACCGGTATGATCAATGAAAATACTGGTGGCACCGACGGGAATCGAACTGGCGACAGGACCCAGATGGTAGAACTTGACCACTGGGCAATAACAATAATAATAATAATAATAATAATAATAATAATAATAATAATAATAATAATAATAATAATCCCCCCGGGCACCCCTGTCGGAATAAATCACGGTTTGTGGGAACCAGGAGGAGTTTGGAACCCCAATAACAATGATAATAACAATAACAATAACAATAATAATAATAATAATAATAATAGGCTTCCTCAGACTATAGCATCAGATCCAGATCCTGGACATGTGCCTCCATTGGGTCACCGGGGTCAGCCGATCCCAACGCATTGTCAGAACACCAAACAGACATAGCAGCAACAGCAACAGCAGGGGCAGATGGGGGCTGTGAAGTGCATGAAGAGCTAGATGCGAGGGTGTTAGCTGAAGAGAAGAACTCGGAGACACTACGCTGCGCTCCCGAACCCCTCTCTCTAGCCAGGACGTCCACACTGCGCGGACGGCCGCGCCGCGCAACATCAACGTCACTTGGGGGAGAGGGTGGGACAGAAGCTGATGGAACCTCAGTGAGGTCAATCACCTCCTCACCCCCATCATCCACCCCAAGCTCCTCCCTTTTACCCTCCCTAGCAGACCAACACTCAGACACATATGATCCAAACAACACATCCAACTTTGGAGGGGGACGCAACGCTGTAACCCTAACAACGCAGCAAGCCTAAAGTTACTGCGGAAGCGCGACTTCCCCTGAAAAAGCTTACAAAACAATCGTGATTGATCCACAGGCGACATATCATCCCAACCCTGCCGCACAGAGCCCTCCCGCTCCCGCCCAAGCAACACATCCTCCACCACAACCTCACCACCTACGACCTCACCACCCTCCTCACTCCCTCCACCCCCCTCAGCACCCCCCACAGCCATGCCACCGAGCCTCTGCATACTCAGCAACAGCTGCTTACGTCTCCCCTCATGCATGGGGCAATCCCATAAGAAGTGCGCAAGGGACTCATTGACATCATCATGACAACAGAAGCAGCGAGGGGACATGCCACTGACCAACTTGCTGCGGTACAACCCAAGGCGGTTGTTGCAGCTGAGCAACCTTCTCCGAAGCAGATTATAATGCGCATCAAGGGCTACCCATCTTGGGAACTCCTTAGTTCCAAAGACTTGTCTTAGGATGACTCGCAGGCCATCAGTAAGATCGCTGCCTGCCTCTCGCTTGTCCCACATCAGTTGCTGCACCATCTTGACGTCCTGCTGAAGGGCCCACTTGTCCACAGTCGAACACCAACCCTCGAGGTCCTTCTCTGAGCTATTTAGGAGCTCCTGAAGCCCTTGTTGTAGATCCATTGAGTCCCTGATAGCGCCTTCGGCCTCCGCAGTCCAGTCGGATTTGACTTGAGATGCGATGACAGGAAATCGCTTCTCCGGTAGAACACGCAGCCGTCCATAGAACTTCAGTTGCGCCGCCCGCCGCAAACGCTCCGCACTCAAAGAGCGCGCCAGAAAGAGTGTAATCCACTTGCTTGTCTTAGGGCTGATGCCGAGAATCATCCTCATGGGGCGCAGCATTGCTGCCTCCAGCTTGGTGAGCTGCGATACGGGGGCACGCCAGACATCGAAGGCGTACTTCAGCTTGGCCCCCACAAGTTGATTCCAGCACATGAGACGATACCTAGCTTGTATCTCACCTGCACACCACAAAGAGTACCAACCTGCGGTGGCGACTTCAGTGACACGCGTAGCCCGCAGGGCCTGCTCCTTCCACTTCAGGTCGTCGGTGATAACCACTCCCAGGTACTTGTACTGACTGGTGACACAAAGCTTCTGGCCGCGAAACCACACCACGGGCTCACCTCGCTCCCTGATACTTGGTCGTTTCGCCTTGCTCGACGTGTAAATGGGCATGATTTCCGTCTTGCCGGGCTTCAAGTTGACTTCCAGCCGGTAATCTTCCGCGAACTTGGCGGCAAGGGGATCATCGTCAATATCCCCAAGGGTGGGGATCCTACGGATCCTGACAACTGGAGGGATATCTCGATTATTAGTTGCCTTGGTAAGCTGTATCTGTCCTTATTAGCTACTCGTCTAACGCTCTTCGTGGATGGCCCGGATAAGCTACGTCCAGAGCAGGGAGGCTTCCGCCCGGGGCGTCGCACTACGGATCAGGTCTTTACCCTTTGGCAGAGGTTTGAAGGGGCGTCAGCAGCAGAAGCGGGAGTCGTATGTCCTGTTCGTCGATCTACGCAAGGCTTTCCCGTCTGTTTGGAGAGATGGTCTATTTGAGAGGCTCTGGAAGCTGGGTGTAAGGGGCAAGTTCTGGCGCACGCTACGCAGGTGCTACGAGCAGACTTCGTCGCAAGTGCTAGTTGATGGAGCACTCACCCCCGAAGTACTGGAGGGTGTAGGCGTCCAGTCCCCTCTCTCTCCCACACTCTTCAACGTCTTTATGGATGAGCTGTGTGATCGGCTGGCGAGTGCCCTCAAGATCACGGATGTGAAGCGGCTGAACGACATCAAGGCACTTCTATACGCGGACGACGTGGCCCTCATCGCTCACAGTCGCACCGAGCTCCAGAAGATGGTCAATGTTGCCAAGCTTTTGGAGTCCTCTCGGCTTCTCGAATCCAGTTGAAGTACTGCGTTAAGTAGCCATTGATGTAGGCGCCGCCATACTTGAGCATCTCGTTCTTCACTTTGTCCTCGCCACAAGCTTTGTGGTTATTCAGGGCACGTTGCCTTGCAAGGACTTCCTCTTGCGTGAACGGCTTGTCCAGCTCTTCGCAAGTGTCTTCACCTACTTCGTGCTCCTTCATAGCCCGGGCCACCTCATCTCTGAAGCGATCGTTCCAGTGGAACTGCCGCTTAGCTTCGGCTTCCTCCCACTCCAGCGAGCCTGCTTCTGCACAGCACTCCACCACAACAGCCGCACTTGCCGGATTTTCCCGTGGCTTCACCGAATTTTTCCGAAATTCCTCCCACCGAGCGACCTTTTCCGGCAGCGTACACGCCAGTGAGCCATCCTCCCTTTGCACCGGCGCGGAGACCTTCGTTCTGCGTGCCCCGCCGAGCCGCTTCGCGAGTAGCCAAAAGCGCTTTGAGGATTGCTCGCGTTGACATTTGACCGCTTCTTCCTGCACTTGCTTGAAGGAGGCGGACTTCTTGGCCCGAGTTGCCTTCCGAATTTTGCTTGCGGAGCCGTAGCCAATTCAGACGGGCTTCCGCATTCGATTCATCCCTCCTGTATGCTGCGTAGGCCTCCCGGCGCTGTTGAATGAGCTCCTTTAGCTCCCCGTCGAACCAATTGTTGGTGAAACGGGGTCGTATACATCTGGAGCCAAGGACCCGGTGCGCCGCCATTCGGAAGGACTGCGCCACTCGCTCGGTGACGTCATCTACCACCCGTTGGCTGTCGGCACCACCCGATAGGTCAAGCTCAGGCAGCTGATGTACTCCAAGCTTCTGTAGGCAATGCTGGAATACGTCATCGAACTTGTCGCGTAGATAATCCAGCGCTTGCTTCGCAGCGTGATCATTACCCGAGACACCAGCACCAATAAGCTTATCAACACGAAAGGACCTGTAAGGTTTCGCAGCCCGCTTTGGCCGGCGCTGGCCGCTCCACGTCAGTTCGGCCCATACTGCCTTGTGGTCCGTATCAAGATCATCTTCGCATACTCCGAACTTTGCTCCAGATGCCAAGCCAGGCGACGCGCAGATGTAATCGAGGAGGTGCTTGCCTGTGCCCATGCCGCGCTGCTCACCCCGGGACCACCAGTAGGACCCTTCCACTGGGCACGAGAAGCCGCTCAGATTTCGCAGGCCCGAAGCGACGAGGACAGCCGCGAGTCTCTTGCCGTTCTCCGAACGTACCGGTGCTCCCTTATCATCGACCTCCCCGTGCTGACCGACGATGCCCTCCTCTTTTCGGCTGCATGCCGGCCCGAGCTTCGCGTTGGCATCCGCCACCGTGACCACAAGACCTTTGGCTCCAAAAAAAGCTATAGCTGCCTGCCAGGCCGCATACGCCTCTGACGACTCTTCTTCCTGCGTTTCCTGGGGAAAGTAGCCGTTGCCCACATAGATATCCTGAGCGCCGGTAACACCCGAGGCGATACGCAGCCACACTTGCTGCCGGTGGTCGACGGGGGCTGACACCAGGTTGCAATACGGACCAAGGAAGTCAGCCACCGCGAATAGAACCCCACCCTTGCAGCGATTTTTCTCGCTGACCTCCGCAGGTTTTCCAAAAATCCGGAATCCATCCAGGCTGCATTTGGAAAGTTGCTTCTTGCCCATGCGGTGCTCCTGAGCCCCGATGACTAGCCAGCCCTCGTGCTTGTAGAATGATGCCCATTCCGCCGTGCCTACGTTGTCGTATCCCGTTTTACCCTGCCAGTTGTGACTCGCGACGAGTAGCTTGAAGCCGGTATCGAACTGCTTGGAGCGGTGCTTCTTGGCTCGTTTCCGGACCCGACGGCCGCGCTTGGCTTCCGCCCTCGTGCTGCCCTCCTCTGCAGGTGCTTGCGCAGGTTGGTCCCCCACTGCACTGGCCGCCGAATGCAGGGGCACCACATGCACATCAGCACACTCAGACACACACTTAGGTGCATCGGCAGCCAATTCCGAAGACACCACCTGCACATCATCGACACATTCTTCATGCAGAGGCAAGACGCGATATCCCGTCGCAGCTTCCTCCTTCCGGACCGCCGCTTCCCCACGCAGATGGATGCGAATAAGCCTTCGGACACGTTCCCTGTCCCTGAACCTGCGCCCAAGGGCCACATTGACCCCTCTGCCGAAGAATTTGAGATGTTTGAGTTGCTGCAACGCCGTCTGCCTGCTGTCATCGTCCTCGTAGACCAGCTCCAGGTGACGAGACATTCGCTGGCCTTGCCACTCCATTACCGGGACCACCAGACCAAGACCGCTTATTTTGGAGGCGATCTCCTGTAGACAGACAATCAGATTACGCCCGTCCTTGTCGTACCGATCTACCCGCCGGTACCGTCGAGGCGGCGGTGCCATCTGCCATATAGCGCCGCTCGCCTTATGTTGAAGCGCGTGTGCCAGGTTTGGGGAGGAAGGATGAGGCGCAGCTAAGATAGCCTCTCCACGTGGTTCAGGAATTCCGTCATATACGCGAGCCCTCATCCTCCCATCCTGAGACATCGGGCCAGAGCCAGTCGAAGAGGCATTCCCACGGGGATTGTCCAGGTCTTCGGCGATTCTACCTTGTCCCATAAGGGCCACAGTGGTAGCTCCGTGCTTCGCGTATTTGTAATCCATTGAGAGTAGTAGACGGCCAATGTCGCTGGCCATCACCGCCGCGCCTCTTTACGCCGAGGAAAGCGCCCGTCCATGCAAATAGCATCGGCGGTATCTGCAACACACACTACACGCATTTCCGCCGGTGTCACTGGACGCTGCCGCGTCGCTTCGTGCCCTTCGGCGCCCGCCAGCACCCCCAGCGTCGCCAGAACCTGCCTCACGCACTACACACACTCTCCATCGCATCGCCAACGCCTCTACTCTCATGCCTTATGGACTTTCAGCTGCTCCTAACAATACACATCATGAGGTACGGGTGTCCCCGAGTGGAGCCAGATCGGACGGCGTGCCGCTGAAACTCCTTCCCCCACGTGGGTATAGAAGGCGCGAACCTAGCGGTACCTATAGGGTCTTACAGACAAGTACAGTAATCCCAGCCGAAGCTGCTCAGTTAGAAATGCAACGGTGGAGGGTGTGAATGCATGGGGCAAGGCACGGCAACGCAGCAAGGCACTGGCAAGGCATTGGGACCGACTGAAGCCCCTCTCCAACGTGCGCTCATCATGTGTTCCAGTTAGGCAACCCCGAAGAAGCGAAGATAGGGAGGAGACAAAACCCAGATAGGATGAAGATGAAGCCGAAATGGAGCCCAGTTGGAACAGGTCAACTCAGCCCCATCTCGGCTCAATGTGAATCCTATCTTCAAACCATCTCGGTACTGTTTCCTCCGAATGCTCACCTCAACAAGATCACCAAACCGGAACTGGAAGCCCCCAGGCATTGACTCGGCAGGAAATTCGGCGAAAATGGGCTAACCAGGAAACCAGACCCAAACCAACAGCCAAGAAAAACGAGCCAACCAACAATCCAACAGACAACCCCACAACCTGCCTGGCCGAACCCCTACCGAGTAAATGCCCAGTTGAGAGTTGCGCATATCCCGGGACCGCCCTCCCCACGCGGTCACCTTCGTGGGGAGAGGCCCAACCACCTCCTCTTCCCATGGAGTGCCATCTTGTGCACCCCTCCAGAATAATAATAATAATAATAATAATAATAATAATAATAATAATAATAATAATAATAATAATAGTGCTTCTCTGTCAATGGCTGATGCATTTCTGCACATGCGCCTCCATCGTCTCACCCGTGAGGGGAGTACGAAGAATTGACGATAAGCTCTAATGACACCCCCGCAAGGGCAGTTCCAACACTTCCAGACGGGCCGGTATGTTCAATGAAAATACTGGTCCAGAAATAGACCGGTATGTTCAATGAAAATACTGGTGGCACCGACGGGAATCGAACTGGCGACAGGGCCCAGATGGTAGAACTTGACCACTGAATAATAATAATAATAATAATAATAATAACAATAATAATAATAATAATAATAATAATGATAATAATAATAATAATAATAATAATAATAATATATATATTGATCTGTCATGGCTGAGCCCGAGGGCCATGCGCCTCCATCCCTCGATCCAACAGGGACTACAGTGAGTATGTTGGGGAGGGAAGAGTGACTCTAACCATCCTGCATAGAAGGCCCCAAAAGGAAGTAATAATAATAATAATAATAACAATAATAATAATAATAATAATAATAATAATAATAATAATAATAATAATAATAATAATAGTGCTTCTCTGTCAATGGCTGATGCATTTCTGCACATGCGCCTCCATCGTCTCACCCGTGAGGGGAGTACGAAGAATTGACG
>WBZZ01004320.1:95000-105000 GCA_019918135.1 Paulinella micropora | reverse complement strand
CGCTGTTCACTCTGCTGGGCATCTTAAGCGTGCTTGCGGCTTGCCAATATTTGATTATTTCACTCTGTTGCCCTTGCAACTGCTCGAGGTGCATACAAACTTACACCCACACTTACTTATTTTTAACATGTTATGTTTTATGTTATATGATATTATGTCATATTATATTATATCGGATCCTTTCTCTCTGTCGCTCTCGCTCTCGCTGCTGTCGGCGGTCTCTTCGGCAACAAACCCCCCTATCATCCTATCTACCTATCTATCTATCTACCTACCTACCTAGTCAAGTACATACATACCTAAATACTTGCATGTCTATCTATCTATCTATCTATCTATCTATCTATCTATCTGAGAATTAGGGGATGGTGTGGGTGTGCTGGGCCCGTGGTGGGGTGCCTTATGTGTGCCTAGCCATACGCCTATAAGTCACATGCCGAAATAGCGACGGAAGCACAATCCTGTTCCCTCAGGGTGCCCTTTCTCGCTTGTTGAGCCCGGAATAAAACCCACAGTGCTCTGTCGGTTTATACTAGACTGTCGAACAGTCTCGAAACTCCATCTGCTTACTGGGTCCTCTGTAATGGAGGTGGGAGCTCGTTCTGCAAGGGGCGCTTATGGAACGAGCCCTGGCCCCGCCTGGTACTAGGGAGCTTTGGTATCGCCTGTATCAGTCCCTTCCGTGCAAACATCACGGCTTAGCTGGGCATCGGGTTAATACTTTACCCACAGACTTCCTTGGTTGACGAAATCAGAAGCTCCTTTTTTCTGACATTAGTCGATATCTCATCTATCTATCTATCTATCTATCTATCTATCTACCTATCTATCTATCTATCTATCTATCTATCTATCTATCTATCTATCTATCTATCTATCTATCTACCTATCTATCTACCTATCTATCTATCTATCTATCTATCTATCTATCTATCTATCTATCTATCTTCTATCCATCTATCTATCTATCCAGGTCGGCACCGAAGCGCCTGCGCGCTGTCTCCGAAACGAAGGACGAAACAGACGAAGGAAAACAGAAGAAAGAAAGGTAGAAAGAAAGATAGCAAGAAAGATAGATGACACCGAACTCCACGTGGGTGCCTTTGTGTATTCATTCATTTCTCTGTGTATGCGTCTATTTATCTTTTGAAGAGATTGTGTATATAATCATTAGAAAATATAATATCTATTGGAACATTAGTGAGATCTAAGTTACATATTGCAAGTTGTGATCTGCGAAAAGCAAGCATTCTTCATGTCAAAAAGTTGTTTAGTGGAAAAAAGGCTGAGTTTCCGATGAATAGGAAACATGAAATATCTTGAACGAACCCACAGAATTGAACCACAATTCACGCATGGCGCATGCAAGAAGGCGAACATCAGTAAGAATTGGCTTTGAATTCTGACGTGCTGCCGTTTACCCGAACAGTAGCAGTTGAGCGATATATATATATATATATATATATAACATTGCTTTTGCTGTTTTCGTTGAAATTTTAGTTTTCGTTGCCTCTTTGAATTTTACACATGAAAAGTTTTATACGATATTGATAAACCTGACACTAATGAACACCTATGGGCGATGAAATGACATATGTTTTTTTTTTTTTTTTTTTTTTTTTTCAATTTTTTTTTACATATTCTAATGAAAAGTGAACGGTCTCCACTTGAATGTCGTAAGCAGTAATAATAATAACACTCTTAACCGGGTCACGATAATAATACTCCTAGTAACCCATATGTAGGTTCTGGTCGTTAGAGCCCCCATCAACTTCGCAGCAGGTAAACTCATTCAATATTCAAGATTTTGAAGTGCTGTTTGCACAGAATTCAATGTTTTTATTGGGAAAGTGTAGCCGGAGGTTTAGTTTTTCAAGGTATTAAAGGTATTGCTGTGTTCCAGAGTATGTTTTGAATTTTGACAAACTAATTTTCGACCTATGTTTTCCTAGTTTTCATTTTCCACCGTACTCCTCTGCAAAAACCCTTAGGCAGGATTACTCAACATAACATGTGAATTCATTTGTGCACTTGTGCGTAAAAATGAGTGCAGAGTGCATCATGCAAACAGCATTTTTCAGTTAAAAACACCATACTTGCTATGTCCTGAAATCTGAACTTTGGAGTCGATAATAAGGATTTCAAGAAGTGAGCTACACCTTTTTTCTAAAACAAACACTTGTGTCATGCTTGCTTTTGATTGAAACGATGTGGTTTGAACATTTAGCTGCTGCGATGAACTTGACCTCCGACATGATTTTAGTGGCGCCGGCACGTGAATTTCTTTGGCAATATTTGACAAGATCATGCCAATTCCCGGAGAGGAAACCAGAAAAATTTCCACAAAAATATTTGAACAAACAGGCCTATCGACATACGTAGCGGTAGCCTTTGAAGTGAAGGCCGCACTAATTTTTTTTTTTTTATTTGACGGTTTTTGCGGGGTCGAGATTGGTAAAAGTCATGTCTAGAGAGGTTTTGTGTTTTTTTTTCCTGTACATTTCTCATGCATACTTTCACGTCCCGTGGTCTTGTACAGTCTTTCCAAACGTTGCGCCCATGCTGTCTGCAAAATGGTGTGTTGTAAACTTATCTGTAGCATGTGTTGTTCTTTCTTCCCAGAAGCCCTTTTTTGCACCTGTCTTGTATCGCTCCTATATGTGTTGTGTGTGCTTTTCTGGGAATGTAATGTGCTGAATCTATTCACAATCACATGGTCTTTGTTTTGTATATGTTCAACTACTGCTACTGTCTTTGTAACCCTGCTGTTGATGATCTGTTCTTCGCTCCAGACAGGCTAAAAAAATCGTGGGTGAGATCTTTAAAGATTTTCAATTTTTTTCTGCACTTTCTGTACAAAATGTTTTTATTAAATAGTCTCTTTGATTTCCTTCACTTTCTGTACTTGTGCCGGCCTTGTATTTAAATATAAAAATTTCTGAGTGAGGACCTTATGCCCTACTTTTGCTGATTTTGGCAGCTTTGTTTGCAGGCTTAATTAAGGTTACCTTTTTGTAAAAAAACTTTGTACATTTACTTATAAGCATGCATAGAAAGATATTACATAAGAATTTATTGAAGAGCATACATGGAACATATGAAAACTGATTCTGATTTTTGGTCATGACAAGTAACAGATTGCAGGGTGGTAGGTTTTTCCTTGTCAGGTGGCGCAAATTAGTTGGGAAAAAGCAGTGAGCAAGATCTGAGCCGCGTCATCATTAGTCATCTCACGTGGTCTCCAATTGTTTATTAATAGTGATGTAGTCACTGTCCTTCTAGTTGAAGCAAATTGACAATGATTTAGATGTGCCTCCGACGGATCAACCCACAATGTGCGCAGGGCTTCCGCTGCTGCGTGCGTTATTCACATCGAACAACACCTGGCACTTGGATATACTGCGACACAACACTGCACTTCCTGAAGAACTAATCTTAACAGGCTGTAGTCTACGAACCACAGGGGACACTTACGTAGCGGAAGCGCGATAGGTGTGGTCTTCTACGCTGCCTCAACGCCATCCCGATCAATGTGCCTCTTATTGTCTGTATAACGTCGACAACAAAGCACTCCTCGATCGAGTTACTGATCTCTTGAGACAGATCACTCACGGTTTTTACAGATCCCCTTCAGGCAGTCCTTCGTATGGCAGCGAGATCTATCATCCTAGCGACAATTTGTATTCTACTCTTACGGACAGGTGAAGGAGTTGTATAATAAGCGAATTTAAACACCAACCGTCACATACTTCTTGCTGAGAAGTTCCAGCCGCTTACAAACGGGGAGGAAGATTAAGACACAGAAGGCAGCCGCCAAGAGCACACGGCAGCAGCAGACAGCAACCATACATGCATGCATACAGGGATACATTCATACATACACATGCATACATGCATACATATATACATTATATATATACATATATATATGTATATATACATATATATATACATATATTATATATATATATATATATATATATGTATATACAATAGGGAAAGCAAGACACAGGAGGCGGCCGCAATGAGCAGCACAGGCAACAAGACGTGACTACCGATTGAGCTGTCATCGAGAAGTAGAAACACCTGCACCATTATCTCAAATTCACTTCAATGAGTTTGTTTTCTTACTCGGAATGTACTATTTACATCAAAACATGGAGATGCCGGAGGGGACGGAGCTTGTACATCTCAAAGTCGGATCCACACTAGTAACAAGAAATATTTCATTATGTCGAACATGAGATAATATATTCCTTTAAAAAAATACATTCACTTCGCCCTACCCCTATCTTCTTGGTGTCAACTTTCGGTAGGTGGCGGTGGCATTGCAGAGTACATACCCCTTCCTTTTTTGTGCCTGGTTCCTTGTTCCCTTTCGTGATTCTCTGTGTCAGGACCCTTCCCTGCTGCATTCTCCCGTGCTGAGTCCTCCGAAAATGCTGGAGGAGCATCCGGCCCTTTGCCTGCAGTAGATCCGTTTGACAGCAGAGATGGCTTTCCTGCTCTCAGATCATTGTCCATAATATCTGAATCATCGTCTATGACTTGAAGATCGAAGGAGTCCAAATCCTCTGCATCAGATCGCAGACATCCCATTCCCTTACGTTTGTACGTTGGGTTTTGAGCCGATTCCACCTTGTGTTGTGGTCGTTCTTGAAACTTCCTTCTTTCTTGGTATCCCTGTTTGCTACAATGAGCTGGAGAGGCACACGGTGACGTCTCACGAAGTTCTTGTTTGTCCTCTAGATTCTAAATTATGAAAGGATATTGGACAGAGTTGTGAGGCTTTATATAGAAATGTAATGCACGTATGCGATGTGGACGCAGACGTATATGCACAAATAATTTACACATACACCTACAGCTCCAGATATACAAAATTATATTCAAACATTCTTTACGTACAGGTAAAACATGAAGAGCTATAAGACGTCACATCTGGATTTTTTTCAAGTTCTCTGCTTCGACTTGGTTACTGAAATCTCATTCGCTTACACGCATGTTCATACCTTTACCTTTAAATTCTGCTGATGAAGGGTCGAAAGCTGGCAATGCTTCGCCAGGTTTACATCCTGTCAGATAAAGCATGCATGATTTCAATAAATATATTACTTAATACATATTCCTAGTAATTTCAAGTGCAAATCTATGCGAGTTGGTAAATCAGCAGCTGAAAGCAAACAAAAAAGCAAACAAACAAATAAATAAATACAGGAAGGAATAATAGATATATAAGTCAATCATAAATGAATTAACTATTCTCCACACTCTTCTCTTTATTTTTTCAAAGGAAAAATCTGATGCTTAGCGTGCGTTGTGTGCAAAGAATTACAGCTTTCACTTCAGAAAAGTGCATCAAACTCGTTATCTGCATATACCAATCAAGATGTTACACTGGACAACTGTTTTCAAATTAATTTCTAAAGCGCACCCAGATTGCCAATCAGAGCTGATTACTTAGCACAAACTCCTGAGAGCTGTTTAGAGCAGATCCAAGCTATTCTTGTCTCAAACAACAAACAAATTGTGGCATTTGAAAACTTTCCTATGCCAAGTATCCTTATTTCTACTAGATGATTCCAGCAAAGTCTGATCAGGCGCTCTGTCCTCAATTAATATGCCAAAATGTATCCAACAATGAATTTGACAACATCAGCATTACAGGCAAAAGCACCTTCTGATTCGGCTAGGAGAGCAGAGCCAGAAACTTTACAAGCGTTAATCTTTGTGTTCGAATCTGTGTTGGAATCTGTCCTCCAACAAGCCAAAATGCTGAACAGTCACTAGATATCCTTCATACCTGATTTCCTAAATCGTTTGTTTACTCCGAATCACTTGCTTCGGAGTTTTGTAAAGTGATATAAAAGTGAGCCGCTAAGCCGTGATCCGAAGTATCCTGTGCTGTCGTATGAAAAGAGTGCAACGCTATGTCCTCCTTCTATGAAGAGTCTCAACTGGAATATAATATTTTTGAGCTTCATGGACTATTCAATACTTTTGAGCTCAATCGTTGATACAAACTTTCTTTTCTTTTCCCCAATGTTATGGTTGCTCTCCTGGAAACACTAATGGGCTGGAATCCCACCCGACTTTCAACAACATCCCCCCCCCCCCCCCAAACACACACACACACACACACACACACAGCTTTACACACATTCATGCAGCACACGACTCACATTTGTTCATATATGTACATATTTATGTATTCGTTTTGGTAAATGGATACGTCATATATATTGTTTGTGCGCGAATAAAATATCATACGTATACATTTACACACACACACACAAATATATATATATATATATATATATATATATATATATGTATGTATGTATGTATGTGTGTGTATGTGAAAAATCACAAAAATTGTAAACAAGTAAACAAGCGAAAAAGGAAACAAATAACTAACTTACTAACTGACTAGATAAAGTTGCAAATAAAATCTTGAGCAGCAATGTAGTAAAGTTTTATGAAAATGTAAAAGAGAGCAGGAACGAATACAAAGCGAAAGAATGCATAAATCAGTGAACGAATACACGAAAGCACGAGTAAATCAACCAATCAATAGATCAAAGGAAATGTGAATAGAAGGTAAAAAATATTAAAAAATTCAAAAAAATGAAGGAAAAGTTAAGAAGAGAAATCGAGCCTGTAAATTTTAATTTAAAAAAAAAAAAAAAAAAAAAAAAAAAAAAAAAAAAAACACACACACACACACACACACACCTAAATGAACAAATACGTAAATGAATAAGTAAATAGATAAGTAAATAGACGAGTAAATACATGAGTAAATAAATAGGTGAACTCGAAAGCAGGAGTGGGGGCACAAAGGAAGAGGAGAGAGGACACATAATCTACTGTTACCGTTTCAAACCTTCGTTGGCAGAGAAAGCAAATATGTTCATTTTGTTTTGCTGAGGAAGGACCCTTCATGACTGCAGTGCATCTAGTACTTGGCTGCTCTTGGCGAGTAGGGGGCAAGCGGACAGCTGTCAAATAAGGACACCAACTTGATTGTTGTGTTTGCAAACAATCACTAGCATGACAAGGTTCTTGCTCTCTTTGGAAAGCTCACATTACGGTAGCGCTTTCGCGGAGGCTTCCATTTAGAAGAGCTGTACGTAGCAACGCCTGCCTGACGACCGCAAACGCACATTCCAAATATACGAGGAGCGGGAAGAGATGTCGCCCCCCCCCCCCCAACACCCACACGCACACACACGCCTACCTACCCCATTCACATAAACATGACTCCGCATTCTAATTGCTCCTGGCTGCAAGCGTGTGACCATAGTTGCATTCATATTTATCATGACTGCATTCTGGCTGCATTGATATTTACCCTGGTTCAACGATATTGAAAGATCCATATTCACCATTGTTGCGTTCATATTTGCCACGGATGCCTTCATATTGACTATGGTAGGTGCATTCATATTAATCATGGTCCAACGATGCTAATTACGGTAGCATTCATATTGACCATGGTTCTTTACTATATTGGCCATGAAAGCACTCATATTAGCATGGTATATTCATGTTGGTAAGTTGACTATGGTTGCAGCCATATTTGACATGCTTGTATTCGGTTATTTCGGTTGCATTCACATTAACCATGGTTGCATCAGTAATGTATTCCCTATGGTTGCGAAGTTATTGCCATGGTTTCAAGTATATTTGCAAGGAATGCAATCGGAATGACATATTTGCATTCGTATTTACCATAGTTTGTTTGCATTGATTATGTCACATTCATAATGACCACGGTTTGAGTGAGAATGTGGATGTGTGCGAAGCGCCAAAATAGGGAGCGGTCCCCCCCCCCCCCCCCCCCCGGAGCGGGCGTGTGTGTATGTGTGTATGTGTGTGTGTGTGTGTGTTAGCGGGAGTAGAATAAATGTGTATAGGGTACAATTTCAAAGTAATATACGTTCACAAAACGAGCATGAAGGCTATGCGTACACTGAAAAGGATAGAGGGAAGCAACTATTTGTTTCCAAAACAAAAGGTTTGAATACACTTTCTTGCTGGGTGTAATTTTGCGCACGATTTGTTGAGGTACCTCTTCCTGCTTTTGCCCGATCGCTAATATGGTTTTCGTTGTAATGTGCTCGCTGGAATTCTGTGCTGGTTGTACCCCCTCTTCATCCAGTCCATACTGCTCCTTCAACCATGCAAGACCCTCCTGCACTTCTTGCGCTCTTTTCCTCCTCTTTTCAGCTCGTTTTTCCACATTCTTTTCTTTACGCTGCATCCACTTGGCCTGATAGTACACCAAAACTGTAGAATTCTTGAATCTGATTCAGAAAATAAGTAGCTAGAATTACAATACAAGTGGACTACAGTAATAAAAATGAACACCTTTTCCTGCTTGAACACTGCTTCCTGGCGCGCAATTTCCTGCTCGATCTCACTCCATGGTCGCTCCCACCACCTAAAAAGCTCCTAACATGTGGACTTGTTCGTCACTCGGATGCTACTACTTTGGCTGGTAGGGGAAGGCGGTTTCTCGCGCTTGGCGTCCCACGATAGATTTTTCACCTATCAGCAACAAGTGGCTTCATCAAACCATGAAACAGGAAGGCAGAATGTGGCTGTCTGATGTGTGTGTGCTTTTTGATAGGTTTGGGTTGGGGGCTTGCTGTTCCCCTTCGATCCCTTTTTACGAAGGATTGCTTCTTCCCTCATTAATTGTTTCTGTGCAATTTTCTTTATTTGCATATAAGACAAAGAAGAAGAAGAAAAAGAAGAAGACGAAGAAGAAGAAGAAGAAGAAGAAGAAGAAGAAGAAGAAGAAGAAGAAGAAGAAGAAGAAGAAGAAGAAGAAGAAGAAGAAGAAAAAGAAGAAGAAGAAGAAGAAAGGAGGAGGAGGGAGAAGAAGGACAACCTTTTTGCAAAGCTTTGATCACCTTAGATTGCTCGTCAACATCTTTGCATGACACATACAACAAAGTGGCAGCTCAGACATGGCAATAAAACATGCGTACACTGGTGTACACCACTCACATAATGTAGAAGAAAAGAAGCAATAGATTCCTTAGGCTTGCACGACAGGAACACAAAAATATTGATAATGCATACATACATAGCTACATACATGCATGCGCACATCTTACATACTAGCATGAAAATATACTGCAAAGACGTTCATCATAAGATGCATACTATACATCCATACACAGAAAAACAGACACAAGAAAGACCATGCACGACAACGCACATGCCTATAGTTCACAAGCTGTGTCAAGGCTGGAGGGGTCTGTTGTAACCTGACAGTATCTCATAAGCTTGCGAGAGCAAAACAAACGCCTAAGTCATGAGGAAGACGAATAAGTGCAACAAAAGCTTCAAGCTCAAAAACATAAAATTAACTGACTTCAATATGAGAACACACGTCAGTAGACATTGAAAGTGGCAAGACCAATACTAAACTCAAGCGACAGACCTGATTGGCCAATTGCTTGTCAGCTGCTTGAATTTTGTCAGGGTGAACCTTACAAGTTCAAGCGGACAAAGGTAATAAAACGGCGATCGATTGCTCCAATCACAGATGGGACCTGTATCGCCAGACGTCGATACGAAAGCCGGACCTAGCAACAGCAACAACAACAAGAGCAAAAGACAAACTGGGAGCTGACAATCACCTTCAGTCTTTGGGACCTTGTACATATGGGCTTAGATATTTGGCATTCAGAAGAATAAAATCAAAAGTTATGTATATCTCTTTTGTTTGGCCAATTAATTACTATAAATAAAGAAGAACATCCACAAGCGATCATATTCTCAACTGAGGTTGCTGCCAACCTTTCTGGACGTGCTTGACTTGCTTGTTGCTCTGTCATTCTGTTTTTCTTGCTTTTGTCGTGCTTTCGCTTCCTTGATCTATAATTTCTGCTATGATGTTTAAGCCTGTTCTTGATAGTATGCTTGACTTTGCCAAAATAATAAGTGAACCCTTTCCAGTAGTAGTTAGGGGTTGTTTACGCCT
>WBZZ01004320.1:87500-90000 GCA_019918135.1 Paulinella micropora | reverse complement strand
CGTTACTTTTCTAGGGTCGCTTCCAGCTTCCATTCTTCTTCTAGTTCTTTAAATTCATCTTTCTGTTTGTTTTTAAGATCTTTCTTCTTTCGAGATGAACAAAATTAAATTATGTGTATTTAAATCTAAGGATCAAGGTTTTCTTCAGGAACTACAAAGACACAGACGAAGCATGTGATGGAAAAAGTATGTAAGATTCGAATTCCCAGCCTCAAATTTTCTGTGTCAGTTGCATGAAATGAAAATATGTTGTATTTTTCTTGTCTGCAAGACTCAACCAAACATTGATGCTGTTCTAAAAAAAAAAGAAGAAATATATCATATTTGAATTTTTTTTTTAGTTTGCTTGTCTTCTTCATGTTAATTTTCACGATCAAGCATTCGTGATCTTTCAGCTGCAACAATTGTAACGTTTTTACAATTGAAATTACACATCACATGCTAACATTTCAGACAAAACCACACATGACTTTAAAAACCACACATGACTTTAAAAACCACAGATGAATTTAAGAAAGACAAATTTAAACTGAACACACAAAAAATCAAAGAAAATGTAATTCATGACAAGATCATGTATCTCTAGGTAAATATTTTCTTTATTTTTAATGTTTTTAAACAAGTTAAACTCATCATGGACCTTCAAATTTCATTTCTAGACATTAACTTAAGTTCTTGATCTAACTAAAAGCTTATAAATGTTGAAAAAAATTGGTTCATTAGTTTTACAACGTCCCAAAACAGATTTGGGACGTTCTGACAAACAAAGTACCAATCCAAAAGCGCTCACATGACCAGATTTGTTCAATGCTTCAAAAAAATAATCAGCATGCTGGAAAACATGCTTGTTTTTTTAAGGTTTTAGTAGTATTAAAACGGTGCTAGCATAGTTTTTTTTTGCAATCAAAAATGGAAAATTGACTTAGTTTGTTCAGTCATAAAAAGTTAGTTTAAAATACTTTTTTCGCTTTGATTAAACTGATTGTCGACTCAAAAGCAGTCATGTCATGGAATATGACATATTTCAATTTTCTGAAAAATCATTTGAACTTGATTTTACAGATTTTTTTCAGGTGACGTTGTTAAAACTGATTCATTCTCAAAATATGATATATTTTTGTTTTTCACAAACTTCAGATTCAGTTTTTTTCATTTGTTTTTTTCCAAATATAAATTTTCTAATCAATAGTACCTGTCTATGTTGAGAACACACATACTTGAGGGTGCAAAAATCATTTTAGTGACTTTAAAACATTTTAGTGAGAAATAAAAATCTACATTTGAACAGAATTACGACACGATGTGAGATTCATTACTACTTTTCAGACAATGTAGAACCAAAATTCATTGAAGCTTTAGAGCAACAGCTTCGTGATGAAGCTTCTGGTTCAATTTTGTATGTTAAGTGATTCCTAGTTGATGCATCCTAAATGAATTGATGTGTAAGCAGAAAAAATTGTAACAAAGTTTGCCAAACATTCAGACATTGGTGTGACAACGTTTCACAAAATTCATTGCAGGCTGCTGTGTATCAATCATGTTAATTTTTTTTCATTTGTTTCACACATTTGTTTTTCTGTTTGATCAACTTCTCTCCTACTAGTAACATTTTCCCACAACTTGAAGTCAGTGAAGTGATCAGATGCTTCACTGATTTCATGAACGCCTTTGTTGAATTGTAATAAAAAATATGACATATTTTTTAGTGTTGTCATTTGCAAGGAACAAACCTGTAGTAAGTTGTGTTGATTACCTACAAAGAAATTAAGTTTTACAAACAGTCTAACCAAACATGATCAAAAGACACTTAAGAAAAATGTCATATTTGCCACGTGGTTTTGCTTGGAAAATGGCAGGCGCGCACTGTTCAGTTGCAGGACCGGATGGGTAACATGATGAATCTCAACCAGAAAATTGTGGTGGTGATCTTTCACTAGGTCTGAAAATATGACATATTTTTAACAAAGCATGATTAGGTCATTTCTCAGCAATGCATAATAATTGATATTTCATCTTCCAAAGGGGGTAAATGAAGCGTACGTTGGCAGGTCCAAGTATTAAGTCTAGTAAGTCTAGTACTGTAAGTGCAGCTAGCGCTTTAATTAATAATCTAGTTAATTCTAGTAATTAGCTGATTAAAATGACTTTTGACGTTATTAATGAGCGGTTTTTTTTCATAGTTCGCTTAAATATGACAGAGGTATTAATACTGCTAATATTGCCACATTTCTGGCTTAAAAACTTGAACAATCCACAAGGTCCAGAAATGTAGTTTTAAACCACAAATGTGGATTGCCGAAATAAGGGCTAATATCAGTACCAAAACGACCACCTCACGTTATATAACATTTAGACAAAAACAATTCCGCTATGCAGACTGTGCTCGCTTCAAAATTCTTCAATACAATTTTTCTAAACTATGTTTACATAATAATTCCGAGCGTACTATCAGAAAACAATTTCTTTTTCTGACTCCATGATTTGTTCAGGATTTTTTGAT
>WBZZ01004320.1:80000-82500 GCA_019918135.1 Paulinella micropora | reverse complement strand
CGAAAAGTCGTCCGACCCTGCCAGATGTAGGGTGTTAGGAACAAAATGCACAAATCACAACTCCAGAAGCCATGGCCTCGTCTTGAAACAGGGTGGTTTTCTTTGATTTCATGTTCTCATTGAACAAATTTTAAATTGATTTACTAGCGACAGTCGGTTTCAAACTACTTTTTTTCTGTGGTGTCCCATGTCGTAAATCCAATACAAATTTTGTCCCTTCCGTATTCGAACTATGAATGTGTAAATTTATAAATGATATTAATCTTCTCTGTTTATTCTCTTCTGCAGTTCGGAAAATATGAAAAACATATAACTCCAAGCTGTTGGACAACGTAGTCCACGAAGCCCGTTTGCTGATTCAAAATCAGAGAAACACATGCTTGACACAATATGATCTTACCCAGAGGAACAGAAAAAGAGACAACACTACTGCCAGGTCCTGGCGCCGTCATGAGCGCGAACAGCCTCCTACAAGCCACGGACAGCCTCCTACCAGAAAGCATTGGTACGACCACTTATGTATGTATGTATGTATGACATATGTATGTATGTATGTAATGTAATGTAATGTAATGTAATATAATGTAATGTAATGTAATTAATGTAATGTAATGTAATGTAACACTAATGTAATATGTTATGTTATGTTATGTTATGTTTGTTATGTCATGTCATGTCATGTCATGTTATGTTATGTTTTGTTTTGTTATGTTTTGTTTTGTTTTGTTTTGTTTTGTTTTGTTTTGTTTTGTTATGTTATGTTATGTTATGTTATGTCATGTTATGTTATGTTATATTGTGTTATGTCATGTTATGTTATGTATGTATGCATGCAAGTATGTATATATGCATGTATGTATGTATGCATGTATGTATGTATGCATGTATGTATGTATGCATGTATGCATGTATGTATGTATGTATGTATTTATGTATGTATGTATGCATGTGTGTGTGTGTGTGTCTGTGTCTGTGTGTGTGTGTGCGTGTGTATGTGTGTGTGTCTGTATATGTATATGTATGTATCTATGTATGTATGTATGTATGTATGTATGTATCTATGTATCTATGTATGCATGTATGTAGGTATGCATGTATGTAGGTATGAAGGTATGTAGGTATGTAGGTATGTAGGTAATGTAGGTATGTATGCATGTATGTATGTATGTATGTATGTATGCATGTATTCATGTATGTATGTGCATATGTACGTATGGTGTATGTATGTATGTATGTATGTATGTGTGTATGTATTCATGTATGTATGTGCATATGTACGTATGTATATGCAAATGTATGTATGTATGTATGTATGTATGTGTGTATGTGTATGTATGTTTGTTATGTATGTATGTATCTATGTATGTATGTATGTATATGTACGTATATGTATGTATGTGTATGTATGCGTTTGTTTGTGTGTATGTATGTATGTATGTATGTATGTACGTACGTACGTATGTATGTATGTATGTATGTATGTATGTATGTATGTATGTATATGTATGTATATGTATATGTATGTATGCATGCATGCATGCATGTATGTATGTATGTATGTATGTATGTATGTGCATATGTGTCTATGTATATATGCATATGTGTGTATGTATATGCATATGCATATGCATGTATGTATGTATGTATGTATGTATGCATGCATGCATGCATGCATGCATGCATGTATGTATGTATGTATGCATGCATGCATGCATACATGTATGCATGTATGTATGTATGTATGTATGTATGTATGTGTGTATGTATGTATGTGTGCATGTATGTATGTATGTATTTATGCATGCATGTATGCATGCATGTATGTATTTGCGCATACGCCCCAGCTACTGTGTATACATACATACATACATACAGACATACATACAAACATATGCATGTACTCAGAGCCGGCGGATGCAGACTCGCTGGTGGATGCTGGAGGAGCCTCTAGCCCCAGTACTACACACACACACACACACACATATATATATATATGAATTATTTATACATATATATATACATATATGTATATATATACACATATATATATATATGTGTGTGTGTGTATGTATGTATCTATCTATCTATCTATCTATCTATCTATCTATCTATCTATCTATCTATCTATCTATCTATTTATCTATCTATCTATCTATCTATCTATCTATCTATCTATCTATCTATCTATCTATCTGTCTGTCTGTCTGTCTGTCTGTCTATCTATCTATCTATCTATCTATCTAATATATATATATATATGCATATATACATACACACATACATACACGTGTTGTCAGGCGGGGCCGGTCTCGTCAAACTCTTTGATGAACAGGACCAGCAGGTGCGTATATATGTACATACGTATGTATGTAAGTATGTATGTATGTATGTATGTGTGTATGTATGTATGTAATGTAGTATGTACGTAGCTATGAAGGTACGTACGTACGTATGTAATCTATGTATGTATGTATGTATCTATCTATCTATCTATCTATCT
>WBZZ01004320.1:70000-72500 GCA_019918135.1 Paulinella micropora | reverse complement strand
GAAGTGCCCCGGAACCAACCGAAAGAAGAAAACGCCTGGTATTGCCATCAACACCAAGCGAATGGAAAGGCATTGAAGAAGAACTCCAATCCGCACTCCCTCTCATCCTTCCCTCCTCTCTCATCAAATGCCTGTCATGTGACGAAGCAGTAGCGAAATTTGAAAGATATCTCTACGACTTCATATCACAACGGGTAACAAAAACACAAGAACAAACTCATGAGCGAAAAAACCGCCACGTAATCCGGCTCCAAACAGAACTCACGCAGAACCGACAACAAAAACTGATCCAAAAGAGACATCTGCGAGATCTCAAAAGGGCAGGTTCAATTCCAGCTGCTGTTGCAAAAAGCCTGCAAAAAACTTGGCGAGTATTATTGAAGACCGGAAACCGCCTCCGCCGTCGTCTCAAGGAAGCAACTTTAAGCTCCGCTCAACGACAAGCAAATACACGCTTCCGAACTGACCCTCATAAGTTTGCCAAAAATCTGTTTCATCCCCCCTCAACCCAAACCACTTCCTCCCTATCCAAAGAAAACTGTGACTCCTACTTTCCCAACCTATACAAAGACGCTAATCGTGAACAAACCTACGTGCCCTTACCTGAAATGAATCGCCCGCCTCTACCAACTGTCCCCTTTGACCTCAAGCCACCGTCCTTCTTGGAAACCAAAAGATCTGTGTTTGCCAAGCGTAATGGTGCAGCCCCTGGCAGAGATGGTATTAGCTACCTTGTTTACAAGAGACTTCCCACCGCTTTACTTTTCTTACACAAACTCATTGTCAAGTGTTGGACAACGGATGTAGCTAATAGCTGGGCCCAAGCTGCTATCTCCCTCCTTCATAAGGACGGCGATCCACTTCAGGCCTCAAACTGTCGTCCGATTGCTCTGACAAGCTGCTCGGGTAAGGTATTTTTCTCTTTGTGGTCAAAACGCCTAGAGAGTTTTTTGCTAGATAACAAGTACTTTGACAGAGCAAAACAAAAAGGTTTCCTCCGTAACGTTGCAGGATGCCCCGAGCACATTGCTACTACAAAAGCTACCATCAGAAATGCAAAAGATCACTATCGCCAACTGGTCATAGCATGGATTGACCTACAAAACGCTTTTGGAAGCGTAAACCACAACTTGATCCAGTTCGCTCTCTGGTGCCACGTGCCCCCTATGTTTGCTCGCATAATCTTTTTATACTACGAACTCTTAGTAGCCACAATCGAAGGGAAAGATTGGTCATCAGAACCCTTTGTTTTTGTTGTTGGCGTTTTTCAAGGATGCTGCATTTCTCCTCTCCTTTTCAACATAGTTTTCAACCTACTCCTTGACCTCCTATCATCCTTGACCAAAAACAACGGTTATCATTTCAAGCATAAGACCTCAACAGATGAAGTCATCGTGCACGAAGCTGCTTATGCTGACGACCTCAAACTACACTGCCGATCCCCGAAACACTGTCAATCGTCCATCAACATGATTGACAAATTTCTGTCATGGTCCAGAACAATGGCCGCGAAACCGCCCAAATGCAAAAGCCTTGCTTTCAAATACTGGACTAAAGCCGACGACTATAAGGGTCTCAAACGATTAATGCCGATCTCGTTCCCACCCTTCGACCCCGCCCTTACTATTACTGGCAAACCGATTGACTTCATCGCTGACAAGCCTTTCAAAGACCTCGGATGGATTGTCTACCATGACCTCAGCGAAAACGAACAACGTGCAGCAATCCAAAAGAAGTTCATTCTTTCTATGCAAGCCATCGATAGCTGCTCGATCAATGGCTTTATGAAATTTTGGCTATACCAGCACTACGCTGTCCAGTCACTTGCCTCGCCATTTCTCATTTATGACCTCTGCTTATCTTTCGCCAAAACCCTTGAGAAAATTGCGACCCGCTTCCTCAAAAAATGGGCCAATATCTACAAAAGAGCTCTGGTCTCTTGCCTTTACCGCCCACGCTCGAAATTCGGTCTACAGCTCCAATCCATCGTCTCTTTTTACCAGCGACTTCAAATCAACCGTGCTCAAATGCTGAAGTACTGCCCAGATAAACACCTCTCGTCCATTTATGCGACGAACCTTACGAAACACGAAACATTTCGAACTATCTGGAAACCAGAGCCTGTGCTCGAAAAGCTTGAGGCACAAGTTGATTTCGAATTAAAACATCGAGGCCAATCCGATCATCTCGGACTTGGCCATGGTCGCTACCCAAAAGAACATTCCATCACAGACCGCAACGACAGGGTTTTAGAATTAGCTGCTGAGACAATACTTGAGACAACCACAGTGCATGACATGGACAAAGCCATGCAAGGGTGCTTCCTTCGTTTTGAAGACGCATGCCCTTTCGACCTCTCCTGGACTCGCCTCATCGGAACCCGTAATCCCCGTTTAATCTCTTGGGTCATCAACGCAAGCACAAACTCGGTTATTACCCCCGACCTTAGACGTCTGTGGGGAATCATTCCCAACAACAAGTGTGCCCTCTGTTCTGGTCA
>WBZZ01004320.1:50000-52500 GCA_019918135.1 Paulinella micropora | reverse complement strand
CGGCCCACGGGGATCCATCTGCATCGAAGAAAAGAGGGGTCCTGCAGGGAAACGTGGTCCAAGGCTAGAAGGATAGCTCGAGCCTGGTCCGTCCGTCCCCCCATGGAACCGTCCCCACAGTTGACCAGAAAAACTTCCTGGCCGCTGAGTTTGAAAATTTTAACCAAGCACTTCGAGAGAGAGAAGTCAGAAGAAAATGAAAAGCCTAACCTTCACGTGCCCTTCTTTCCCATGGCCATGCAAATCCCTGAAAGGGGAGACACAGACAGGGCGGAGTACCTTCCCAGTGACTCTGAGCGGGCGGAGGCTCGGTCGGGAGAAAGAGATGAGCGGAAGGCTGGATGGGGGGGGGAGAGGAATTCAAATCTAAGGCCAGGGTTAGGCCCCTTTGGTTCCGTGGCCCCGAGGAATGGTGGGAGTCGATGGGGAGTCCAGGGTGAGAGGAAAGGAGACTCCATAGGCGGGCTGGTGTGCCAGTGGGTCGTCTGACTTGCTGGTAGGCTAAGCTGGCCACAGGAGACCCTCTTCTCCCACATCTACGGGATCGGTGCGTTGGACTTGCGTCTCCCCTAGGACTCTGCTTCGGTGGGACTCCTTGGGCACCTTGAGGACACCCTTTTGCGACTCTCTGCCCTCCTCCCGCCTCTGGACCGGACATCAAGGGGGAAGAGGCACGACGACGGAGCAAGCCCACCTACTGGGGGGGGGGGGGGGGGGGGGGGGGGGGGGGGGCGGAAGGGAGGGTCCGGGGGGGCTCCCGCAGGGAAGTGGTGAAGGAAGTTCCATGACTGGATGATGTGCTCGTGGCAGATCTTTGTAAGGCCCTGGTAGATCCGTTGCGCGATGTTCTTGGAAAAATGGAGGCACAGATCGTCGAAAGAGGTCTGGGAGATGTAGCCTCTAGCGCCCATAGCGATAACTAGCAGGTTGGTAGTCATAGGTCGGCCTCCAATGGACTGCATTTGGATCGCTTCTTCAGTGGGAGGTACCGGTGGTCATAGATGGCCCTCGGATTATAGCCCCATGCCTGTCGGGATTTCCAAGGGATAGCTGGCCAGGTGTTGGGCGGGTCTTCTCCCCGAAACGCGTTTGGGTCCTTCGGTCGGTAAGGGGGGGAAATCCTGTGGCCATCTCGGTCCCAGGTATCCCGCCGCTCCTCTGGCGACTGTCTCGTGGGGAGACAAGAGTCATCTTCGCGTACCAGCCATTGATCCTCCCGGGTAGTGTAGTCTACCAGCGTAACGTGGTTCGATCTACGGGTGGCAGTGACCAGGAGATCTATCTTGTGGGAGAACCCCGGTCCCGCCATGTCTACCATTACCTGCGCGGCGGGGTGAGCGAAGGCAGAGGGGGGGGCCTGATCAGAAGGGGGGGGAGCTCCCTCCGGGACGGGGAGAACCTCGTCAACGGACGGGGGGGGACTATCTTGCCTCGGTCGGGGGAAAGCACCCTCCTCCCCTATAACGAAGACCTTGCGATCCGGAGCTATGCCATCGTCGTTATCTAAACGCTCCAAGCAGCTTCGGATCCACTGCCTGCATTTGGAGTGCCGCTGATCCAGGAGAGACTTGAGGGCCTCCGAGTGGAAGGAGGATTTGGAAAGCAAATAGTGGCTGATGCTTCCAGTGACCTTGCAGCCATAGGGGCAGGAGGTCGAGGTGGCGCCCTTGGAGATCACAGTGCTAATTCTAGCCGGGGTGGGCCAGACATCGAGCTGGCATTTTAGTACGATGGCTACCTCCCTCACCGAGAGGCCGCCGTTGGGTTGGAGGAACTGGTTGGTGATGGCCTGGAAAGGCTTGCGTATTTCAGAACGGATCCCCCATGTTAGGCCAAAACGGGGCGCAGCCTTTAGTTTATTTGCGTCTTCCGAACACCTCTGTCGAAGCTTCCATAAGTTGTAGGACGCCCAATTCTTCTTGACTAGGGCGATGGCTTGGTCTACTGTCCCCGGAGCGACCGTTTCCTTGGTGAGAAAGTTAGTGACGGAGATAACAACTGGGATTTCCAGAGCGTCCCATTCGATACGGGCTGGGGAACGTCATATGCCTCCCTGAATTGGGCGAGGCTGTGCTCCGCATCGGATTGCTGCTGTCGCCCTTCTGGCCATGAAGAGTCACTAACATGTCCGGGAGGGATGCGAGGGTTTATGCCGATGCCCAGTGCTCTGCAGGCTCGAATCCAGTGAAGCACCATAAGTCCGTCGCGGCGGTCCTCCTTGATCAGGTGCAGGTGCCCTTGCCATCCTAGGAAAGGCTGGTCTGGAGGGTCAGGAAGCTTGGGGCACTGCTTGTTGATGTCCTCGGGTATGGGGGCCTCGTCCTTGAGTGCTCCCCTATTCATAGCGTTAACAAACCGCGGGTAAAAGGCCGGGATGATGCAGTCAGTGGGGGCCTCGACTCCGTGGAACACCGAGTGCATTCGCCAAATGTCCGGCGGGTGGAGTGGTGGATAAATCGGTGGCGGGCCTGGTCCGCCATCCCCTGCCCATCGGAATAAG
>WBZZ01004320.1:15000-25000 GCA_019918135.1 Paulinella micropora | reverse complement strand
AAGCGGCGTTCAGACAGTGACAGGAGAAAGTTAAGAAGAAGAAAAAAATCTTTTTGTTGCTGAACAAAGTATTAAGTGAGATACATATACGACTATCAATCAATCGCACTCTCACAGTGGACTGATCGCCAAACGGGAGCGCTTGCAGCTCATACACCAAGTTGTCTCTTGTTCCAATAAAACTAAAGTCCTGCACCACCCAATGCCATTTCCCAATGCGCGTAGCACCACCCCAAGCCGGAGTTCGTCAAGTTCCCACCTCTCGGAGACCTCTAGCGATGGGACTGCTACTAAGACTTGTGCATACACTTACACCCCGATATCGCCGTTTGATGCATGTGCAAGCTTGATGAGTTGACCCGATTGATTTAGGGTGTCATAATAAAGGTTCCATAGTTAGGATCTCATAAAGTACTTAATAATGCTAATATTTTTGTTTCAGTTTTTGGGGTGGCTAAGTAAATTACGTTTTGTTAACACGAGAGTACTAACACTTCTGTTATTCTGGTGTGTCTGGGATATGACCTTTGGTAGCGAAACGGTTTTGGATTGCAGGTGTTAATTATCATGCAGGGAACGCATGATTTCTTGGGGCTCAACGCTCTTGCTTTCATTTTGATCGTCCTCTGTTGTCTCTTCCTTTATCATTTCCTTGAAGTTAAAGGGATCCATGCAGTTCCACATTCCATCATCGCAATGGTAGCCTTCTATCTATCTACCTATCTATCTACCTACCTACCTACCTACCTACCTACCTACCTTACCTACCTACCTACCTACCTACCTACCTACCTACCTACCTACCTACCTACCTACCTACCTACCTACCTACCTACCTACCTACCTACCTACCTACCTACCTACCTACCTACCTACCTACCTACCTACCTACCTACCTACCTACCTACCTACCTACCTACCTACCTACCTACCTACCTACCTATCTACCTGCCTGCCTGCCTGCCTGCCTGCCTGCCTACCTACCTACCTACCTACCTACCTACCTACCGACCTACCTACCTACCTACCTACCTACCTACCTACCTACCTGCCTGCCTGCCTGCCTGCCTGCCTGCCTACCTACCTACCTACCTACCTACCAACCTACCAACCTATCAACCTACCTACCTACCTACCTACCTACCTGCCTACCTAACTATACCTATACCTACCTACCTACTAATAGCTTGTCGGTGTGTTCATCGGCATCGTGATCGACCTCGTGGACCAAGCAGCTTACTCAAGCAACGAAGAAGGCGCACTCCTCTTCTTTGACGCCGACCTTGTAATACATACATAAATGCATGCATGCATACATACATACATATGTATATACATACATAAATACTTACGTACATACATACATACATACATACATACATACATACATACATACGTAAGTCATACATACATACATACATAAATACATGCATGCATGCATACATACATACATACATACACACACACATACATACACATACACATGCACATACACATACACATACACAATCACATGCACATACATATACATACAGACATACATACAGACATACATACAGACATACATGCATACACACAGATATACATACATACATACATACATACATACGCATACATACATACATACATACGCATACATACATACATACAAACATGCATGCGTGCATGCATGCATGCATACATACATACATACATAACATACATGACATACATGACATACATGACATACATACATACATACATGCATACATACATACAACATACATGCATACATACATACATCATATTCAATACCTGTTTCAGATCGTGCAGTGAAGATATGGCAGAAGTGTGCCAAGCGTGGATAGACCGTGTAGAAAGAAGAGAAGAGAAGGATAGGAAGGGTGGGCAGGAGAGATACTACTGTATACAGACGGGGCACATAAACGCTCGCATCGTCTGTTTGATTGGGATCGGTGGAGCTATACTAAGCTAAATGGGATGTGTGTATTTATGGGTGGGATGGATGGATTGTGTTGGAATGGAATGGGATGGGGTGGGGTGGGATGGGATGCGAGCTGGTGGGAATGAATGGGATGGGATGGGATGGGGAGAATGAGAGAAGAGAGAGAGAGAGAGAGAGAGGGAGGGAGGGAGGGAGAGACAAACAAACAAGCAAAATAGTGCATCATTCGCAGCACCTGAGAGAGTGTCAGATGCGCGTGTTGTTCTCGTAGGGCGCGGAAGGACTACGTGAGTCTCTCCATGTTAAAAACATACATACATACATACATACATACACGCATACATACATACACATACGTACATACATACATACATGCATACATACATACATACATACATACATACATACCATACATACATACATACATACATACATACAGACATACATACATACATACATACATACACACATACACATACGTACATAGATACATATACATACATACATACATACATACATACATACGTACATGCATACATACATGCATGCATGCATCCATGAATTGTATTGCATGCCATCGCATTTTATTGCATGCCCTTGCGTTTCATGCATGTCCTTGCATTGCATGCATGCATCGCATTGAATTGCATGCATGCATTAAATTGCAGGCGTGAATTGGATTGCATGCATACATTGCATCGCGTGCATACATAGCATCGCATGCATGCCTTGCATCGCATGCATGCCTTGCATCGCATGCATGCCTTGCATCGCATGCATGCATAGCGTTGCTTTGCATGCACACATTGCATGGCATGCATGAATTATATTGCATGCATGCATGCATTGATGCATTGATGCATGCATGCACGCATGTACGCATGCAATGCGATGCGTGCATATATGCATGCATACATGCATGCATACATGCCTGCATACATACATACATACATACATACATGCAGACATACATACATACAAACAAACAAACAAACATACATACATACATACATACATACATACATACATACGCGCATGCATACATGCATACATACATACATGCATGCATGAATGAATGCATGCATGCGTACATACATACATACACATACATACATACATACATACATACATACATACGTACGTACGTACGTACATACATACATACATACATACATGCATACATACATACATACATACATACATACATACATACATACTTACATACACACATACTCACAGGTCTTTTTCATCAAGCCGGGCTCTCCATCGAAACATAGATACATACATACGCAGATGCATACTTACAGACATACTTAGAGATACATACTTGCACAGGTCTTCTTCATCATTCTACCCCCCATCATCTTTGAAGCCGGGTTCTCCATCGAAAAAGCCGGCTTCTTCTCAAACCTGGTCCTCTCTCTCTCTCTCTCTCTCTCTCTCTCGCTCTCTCTCGCTCTCTCTCTCTCTCTCTCTCTCTCTCTCTCTCTCTCTCTCTCTCTCTCTCTCTCTCTCTCTCTCTCTCTCTCTCTCTCGTGTTCGTGTGTCTGTCTGCTTGACTGCTTGCGTTCCACCCGTCCCCCAGCCCCCACCCACCCACACACACACACACACACACACACACACACACACACACACACACACACACACACACGCGCGCGCGCGCGCGCGCGCGCGCACTCTCTCATACCACCACCAACCCCAAACACCACCGTCCAAACATCCTTTTTCCTGCTGTATTGATCTTTTTCACTTGTCTTGCTGCTGCTGCTGCTGCTGTCTTTATCGTCTGTATGTATGTATGTGCATTGTATGCTTATGTAGACGAGTATTAGCTTTTACGCGGTGTTCGGCACCATCTTCTCAACAGTCTTTGTAGGCTGTGGACTCTACCTGCTGGCCAAGGTTTATTTATTATTATTATTATTATTATTATTATTATCCCTGAAAGGTGTTGGAGTAGGGGGTGGGGGGTTGGGGAGAGGGGGATATTGGAAATTGTGTCTCCACCCCCCAGACTGGACTAGACTAGACTAGACTAGACTAGACTAGACTAGACTAGACTAGACCTAGACTAGACTAGACTAGACTAGACTAGACTAGACTAGACTAGACTAGACTCCCCCCCGCCCACACACACACACACCATTTCCGCACCCTTGTCGGAATAAATCGTGATTTGTGGGAACCAGGAGGAGTTGTCAGCTCATGTTTGCCCAGACTCGATGTTGATGCTATAATTTTTTGGAATTCACGCAAATACTTGCGTTAGGGGAGTGTCCCGAATGCCAAAATTCCTTGTTTTTTTGGGAGTACTTGCCGGTAATTTTTGAACGTACCCTGTCGACGGGAAAGGTGGGGGGGGTGGGGGGGGGGGAGGCCTCCCCCCGGAAACCCCAGCCCTGCAATTGTACGTACCCCACGCGAAGTAGACGGCACCAAAATGAATGACTGAGAATGCTCCAAGGCTCTAAGAGTTGTGTCGAAGGGTGCTGGCAATTGAACATACCCTGTCGACTGTGGCAAGGGTGGGGGGGAAGGGGGGCCCTCCCCGGGGAACCCAAGCCCTGTAATTGTACGTACCCGAAGCGAATTTGCCAGCACCAAAATGAATGGCTCAGAATGCTCCAAGGCTCCCAAAGTTGTGCCACAAGGGTTGAGAGGCTGATTTTTTAGTTTTCACAACCTCGGGACGCGCTCTAGGTAGTGAACCAGTTGAAAAAGAGATTTGCGAAGATTCTGGCAATTAGTGCCAAATTGAATGGCTGAGAATGTTTCAAGGCTCTAAGAGTACCAGAGGGGCTTAGAGGCTGATTCTTTGTGATTTCGCATGCTTGTCACGAGCTCTTTTTTAGGGATATAGTTGAAATCATGAAATTCGAATGTGTAATGGCAATGTAGGGCCAAATGAATGGCTGAGATCGCTCCAAGCCTGCAAAAATTGTGCATGCGAGAAAGAGAGGAAAAGCGACCTTGCGAAGCGGGAGGGGGGGGGGGGGGTGCACCGCAAATAATCCTTTCAGGTGTTGGCGCAGCCCTTAGTAATTATTATTATTATTATTATTATTTTGGGGGGCACCAATACATGGTTGGGTGTCACCGCCACACGGCGGGGTTGGGGCCGTTGGCAGCTTGTTATGAGGGGTACATAATCAGTGCTCCACTGATTCATGAGACGGAAACTTTTACTGAGAGAAGCTCTCTCACCACGCTCACGGCTCTTGGCTCGGGGTGGCCTCTGGTATCACTCGGGGTGCGGGGGGTGGGGGTTATCTGAGGGAGGGGGTTGGGCTCAGTGGGTCCTGGACAGGTTGGTTAACTAAACTACTGTCGGTATGAGTGGGTATGAAGGCGACAGGCTCCACACATTTCCACAAGCCTTGAAATCACTCAACTGCCACAGTAGCGACTGCCTGGACGCGGGGCTCCTGACTCACCCTCTCTCCCAGAACCCCTCGTGCTCACTTTGCGGATGCCATGGGGATGCTCTGGCGGAGGGTCGGGACGTGTTGGGTGCATGTGACCGGGCCTGTCACTTAGTGTTCTCGGTAGATGACTCTTTTGTAGCTTCTATCGGACGCAGGGTGGCTTGCCACGACACCTCAATGATGCATAGTACGTCACGTCTCTGGCCTGGTTACGGGGGCGGGTAACTGAGGCGGGTTCCTGAAGGCTGGTTACGGAAGCTATGTTATTGTTGTTGGGTTCCTGGCTGCTATGTTATTGTTGTTGGGTTCCTGGCTGCTATGTTATTGTTGTTGGGTTCCTGGCTGCTATGTTATTGTTGTTGGGTTCCTGGCTGCTATGTTATTGTTGTTGGGTTCCTGGCGGCGTACATGTTTATGCTTTTTTAAGGGTTGAGCTTTAAATAACCCCACTCGGGTCTTCTTTTATCGAGCTCACCACTCGGTGGATGGAGGCCTGGGGTAGACTTATACGATGTTTTTGATGCTAGGTTCCGTCTCCAGGGATTCGACTGGCATCGCTGCTTTGCCTCACCGCACTGCCTCACCCACACATCCACGCTGGCACACTGTTTCTCCTCTTGCTCTTGTACCTATGTCGCACACAGCTATGAGCTCACGCCGATGAGTGGTTGTGACGAGGTGCACCCAGCTGGATTGCGGGCGAGCCACGGCGGCCTCGCTCTCGCTCGCTCTCTCTCTCTCTCTCTCTCTCTCTCTCTCTCTCTCTCTCTCTCTCTCTCTCTCTCTCTCTTTTTTTTTTTTTTTTTTTTTTTTTTTTTTTTTTTTTTTTTTTTTTTTTTTTTTTTTTTTTTTTTTTTGCTTTGCTTTGCTTTGCCTTGGGCGAGGCCTAGCTTTCACATGGGCGGGCTGAGGCTATGAGGGGCGCACGATAAGCGTTCCATTGATTTATGAGACGGGTCCCAATTACTGAGAGTAACTCATGTGAGTTGCTCATCATACTCATGGCTCTTGGCTCGGGGTGGCCTCTGGAATCACAAGGGGTGGGCACTGGGGGAGGGGGTTGTGTTCAGAGGGTCACCGCGAAGGATGGTCAACCAAACTACTGTCGGTCGGAGTTTGTACGAAGGCGAGAGGCCCTACACCTTACCACAAGCCTTGAAACGACTAAATGACCAAAGTAACGACGGACCGGAACGGGGCTCCTGGCTCACCCTCTCTCTCAGCACTCTTCGTGCTCATCCTGCGGATGCCATGGGGTTGCTCTGGCGGAGGGTTATGGGGTGGTGGGTACACGTGCACGGGCCTGTCACTCTGTGCTCTCGGTAGATGACTCACTTGCAGCGTTTATCGGACGCAGGGTGGTTTGCCACGACACCTACCTCGATGATGCACAGCGGGTCCTGCCTCGTGCCTGGTTACGGATGCAGGTGAGTGTTTGTGTGTATTCCTATACATACGTACACGTATGCTTTTTAAGGGTTGAGCTTTAAATAACCCCACCTGGGTCCTCATTTATCGAGTTTACAACTCGATCAATGCGGCACCGGGGTCCCATACCACTTATGTCAGGTTCTTATGCGAAGAGCGCGGCCGCTAGTGCTGGCCCTATGGGTCAAGGCGGTAATCCTTCAGGTTTAGACGTTCCCCGTGGGAGTGCGCCTGCGGGTGGTGATGGCTACTCGGCCGGGGTGGGGTGGTCGAGTGCTCGCGTACGGGCAACCTGAATCACGTAGAGCCAGCAATCCTGCTGCATCTCGATCACCCTCCCCAACCTCGGAAGAGAAGTCACGTCCGGAAAGGTCTGGTCACGGCGTGTGGCAAGCGGTACCGCCACCGAGGAGGTGGCGGAGGAAGGTACGAAATGAGCTGGATAAGAGATGTTGCATAGTATGGGGGCTATCGCATGTCTCTCAGACAGTGGTCATGGCGCGAGAGCTCCGAATTCTCGGTCTCGGGGAAGTCGAGGTGGAATTCGCGGGCAGAGGTAGCGGGCGGCATTTGCGGATTAAATGTGCGTCTTGTGAGGAGGCGGAGAAGATGGTGCGGCTGCTGCGGGAGCGTAAGTTCTTCACGGGAAAGGTTCACGTTGCGACGGGTAGGACTTTCCGGGAAAGAGAGAAGCAGCGGGCTGCACGGGGGGGTGCCCAGTATGTAGAGATGCAGAGGGAGCTTCGCAAGCAGGGGTTTGGCTACTGGGTGCTCGACGTGGAAGTCGACGAGCCCCAGGGCGAAGCCTCAAGCGGTGAATCTCCCTTGGCGGAGTGGGGCGGGATGCGGGAGCTGGAGGAGCTGGGGCGGAGGGTGCAGGATGGGCCGTGGAGGGTGGCGGAGGGCTCCAGGCGGGCTCAACCGAAGCGCAGGCATCGGCATCAGCTTAGTTCTTCCCAATTTGTGAAAGGCTTCCCACTGAGGGTGGCCTCACATAATTGGCAAGGCAAAGTGGGTGCGGATAGCCCAGGCTTTGGGGAATGGCCGGAGCACTACAAGGAGCGAGGCTGGGTGATCGTCGGAGTCCAGGAGCACAACCTATCGTCGCAGAAGGTGGAGAAGCTCCAAGTCGACGGCTTCGCAGTCCTCGGCAAAGCGGCTGCAACTGGTGCGGGCTCGCGTCTCTTGGGGGGAGTCTTGACGTTGGTGGCCAACTATCTGGCACCGTGCGCTACCATTGTACAGGCGCCTGTTCCACACCCACAGCAATTGTGGGTGAGGCTGTCGTCTGGGAGCGCGACGGCGTCGGATGTGTTCGTCGGCAACGGCTACTTCCCCAAGAAAATCAACGAGAGGAATCTATTGCAGCCTATGAGGCGTGGCAGGCGGCCGTCTCCTACTTCGCCACCAAAGGTCATGTGGTTACGGTTGGTGATGCTAATGCTAAGCTGGGGCCCGCCAGAATAGCGCGGGAGGAGGGAGTGGTGGGCCTCTTTGGCGAGATAGATGAGAGGGTTAGAGGGGTTAGTAGTGAGAATGGTGAGTTGCTGGCTGCGATGCTTGTTGCCACGGGGTTGCGCAATCTCAGTGGGTTTTCGCAACCACGGGGGGACAAATATTGGTGGTCTAGGTAGGAAAATGTAGGTGGACGAAGGCATCTACTGGATTACATCTGCGTCTCTTCCGAGCTGGCGGAGGAGGCAAGCTTCGGCGTCGACGAGGTAGACCTTGATACCGACCACAAAGCTGTGTGGGCGGAACTGGTCTGGGGGGGACAGCCACCCCCCAAAAAGCAGGTAAAGAGGTACAAAGCATTCAAGGCAGAGCGCTTGATAGGCAGGGTAGTTGAGGGTAAGGAGAGTGAGCTGTCTAAGCTTAGGTTGAAGTACGACGAGACCTTTGCAGCTGGTATATCGGGGCTGTTGCCAGATGGCCTCCCAGATCTATCAGCAGTGGAGGACCCGGATGAGCTTCAGCAGGAGGTAGATAGGGTCGCTAGCTTAGTGGTCCGAGCTTTCACGGGCGCAGCCGTGAAGGTCTTGGGAGTTCGGGTGATTAGGCCAGGGTTTACTAATGCATGGTTTGATGAGAGTCTTAGGGAAGCGATTGCGCGACGGAGAGAGGCATACGGCCTCTGGCGAAGGAATGAGGCTAACCGAAAGGCCTGGCAAAGATATAAAGAAGCGAGGAAGGCGGTCAGAAGGTTATGCAAGGAGAAGAAGGAGCAAGCGTGGAAGCGGGTCCAGAATGACACCGCTGCCAACTTCAGGAGCGCTACCATGGCCACGTACTGGAAGCTGTCAAAGCGTTTGGGCGGGGTTCGGCGGTCGAACGCTTCTGCTCCTGTTCGGAAGCCCGATGGCACTCTGGCATGCACACTCCGGGAAAAACTACAAGAATGGGAAGAATACCGCCGACGTATGGTGGTCCCCAAAGAAAACCAGTTTTTGGAGGATGCATGTGTAGAGGAAGTCGGTTCTGATGAGGAAGCAGCGCGGATTGAGCCCGAGCGGAAGGCCCGCGAAACCTTCCAGTATAACGACAACCTGCGCGACCAATATGAGGCCATGGCGCAAGCCGAGGAGATCCGGACTGAGACGGGCCCGCTGGACTATGATTACACCGAGAAGGAAGTGGAGCTCTGCCAGGAAAATCTCCAGAATCACAAAGCGTGCTCACCGGATAAGATCAAGAACGAGATGCTCAAGTACGGAGGCACGCGGATTGTGAGCTTTCTGGTGCGCTTCTTCAACTGGTTGAAATCGTGCGAATACACCCCCAGCGACTGGGGCAAAGCGATTATCGTCAACATCCCAAAAGGAGGCGACCCAACCGATCCGGAAAATTGGAGAGACATCGCGATTCTGAGCTGTCTGGGTAAGATGTATCTGTCCCTTATGGCGGCGAGGCTTACGGCTTTCATCGATCAGCCGGGCAGGCTGCGCCCAGAGCAGGGTGGGTTCCGGCCAAAACGTAGTACGGGGGACCAGATTTTTGTCCTTAAGGAGCGTCTGCGCCTTAGACAACAAGCTGGCCTCCGTTCTTTCGTTTTGTTCGTGGATCTGAGAAAGGCATTCCCTACGGTTTGGCGGGCCGGGTTGTTTCAGAGGCTAACCCAGATGGGGGTACAGGGCAAGTTCTATTGCATTCTGCGGCGTTTTTACCGAAGAACGTCATCGCGAGTGCTAGTCGATGGCGA
>WBZZ01004320.1:0-10000 GCA_019918135.1 Paulinella micropora | reverse complement strand
ATCGATCTATCGATCTATCTGTCTGTCTGTCTATCTGTCTATCTGTCTACTTGCCTACCTGCCTACTACCTGCCTACCTACCTACCTACCTACCTACCTACCGGCTTAATTGTTTCCACCGCATCAAAAATCAGTGAAAAATAAGACATTTGGTCCCGGCCATAGCAGGATGGTCACTTGACTGTAAAAAGCTGTGGCCCATTGTGCTAGCCCTTGAATTTTTTCAGGCCATGGCTGACACAATTGTAATCACGTGGCCATGGACTTGTGACCTTCCCAACTTTTTGCGTGGCCACGGTCACTTTTCACAGTCAAGTGACCACGCGTTCGGGTCGGGTCCAAATGTCTTACTTTTTCGATGTGGTGGATGTATGTAATACCTACCTATCAGGTTGCTATTCTGTCTATCCTGACACCCAAGCCAAGCTCCACGCACCAGCAGAGACTACTCTACAACCTGGTACATACATACAACATACATACATACATACATACACACATACATACATACATACATACATACATACATACATACATACATGCATACATACATACATGCATACATACATACATACATACATACATACATACATACACATACATACACATACACACACACATACACACACACACACATACATACATACATACATACATACATACATACATTCGTACGTACATACATACATACATACATACATACATACATACATACATGCATGCATACATACATGCATACGTACGTACAGGTGTTCGGTGAAGCTGTACTCAATGATGCCGTGGCCATTGTGTTGTACACCATCTTGGGTAGAGAGAGAGAGAGAGAGAGAGAGAGAGAGAGAGAGAGAGTGTGTGTGAGAGAGAGAGAGAGAGAGAGAGCATTAGCGTCCATGCTCTAATCATCTTTGGAAAGTGTGTATGTGTGTGTTTATGTCTGTATGTGAGTATGTACATGTGTGTGTGTGTGTGTGTGTGACAGACAGACAGACAGACAAACACACACACACACACACATACACAGACACGCACACACAACACACACAGAGAGAGAGAGAGAGAGAGAGAGAGAGAGAGAGAGAAGGGGAGGGAGGGGGGTAGAGAGAGAGGGGGGGGGGGGGGGGTTAGAGAGACAGAGAGAGAGAGAGCACTGATTGTCGTTCTTCCCATCTCTCAGTGCAGACTTCTTCCTCCTCTTCTTCTTCTTCTTCTTCCTCTTCTTCTTCTTCTTCTTCTTCTTCTTCTTCTTCTTCTTCTTCTTCTTCTTCTTCTTCTTCTTCTTCTTCTTCTTCTTCTTCTTCTTCTTCTTCTTCTTCTTCTTCTTCTTCTTCTTCTTCTTCTTCTTCTTCTTCTTTGTATTTATGTGTGTATGTATTGTCAGCGGGTATGGACGCAAGGAATGTCGACTTCAGAGAAGCGGTCTATCAATACATAGATAGATAGATAGATAGATAGATAGATAGATAGATAGATAGATAGATAGATAGATAGATAGGTAGGTAGGTAGGTAGATAGATAGATAGGTAGGGACACCAGATAACGAATCAAAATGTCATGTATGGATACATACATACACGCAAGCATCAATCAAGCCAAATCACATGGCCATCGTGGTGGACAAGGGAAAGAGAAAGAGGTGGATAAGGGAAAGAGAAAGAGGAAGAAGAAGAAGCTCAGCACATAGGGACAACAGATAAAGAAAGAAAGATGTGCATAACATACATAAATACATACGCACATAAACATAAGATAACAAAACATAAAATAACATAAGATAAGATAACATAACATAACTTAACATAACATAACATAACATAACATAGCATAACATAGCATAGCATAGCATAGCATAGCATAACATAATATAACATAACATAACATAACATAACATAACATAACATACACACATGCATGCATGCGTGCATACATACATTCATACATACATACATACATACATACATTCATTCATACATACATACATACAAGTACATACATATAAGTACATACATACATAATACATACATAATACATACATAAATACATACATAAATACATACATAAATACATACATAAATACACACATAATTACATACATACATACAAACATACGTACATACATACATACATACATACATACATACATATCTAACGTACCGCTTGTCAGAAGTCGACATCCCTTGCCTCCATATCTATCTATCTATATATCTATCTATCTATCTATCTATCTATCTATCTATCTATCTATCTATCTATCTATCTATCTGTCTGTCTGTCTACCGACCTACGTACCTACTTACCTATCTATCTATCTATCTATCTATCTATCTATCTATCTATCTATCTATCTATCTATATATCTATCTATCTATCTATCTATCTATCTATCTATCTATCTATCTATCTATCTATCTATCTATCTATCTATCTATCTATCTATCTATCCTCCGCTTTCCCTTCGCCATGATGAGTATGTCATGTGGGTTGAAAAGTGTTGCATGTATGTTTGTATTAACATATGCATGTCTTTCTGCCTCGTAATCTGTTGTCCCTAGCTGCTGTCCTTTTTCCTCCTCTTTCTCTTCTCCACCATTATGGCTGCGCCGTTTGGGTTGATTTGCGCTTGTTTGTCTGTATTTTACGTATGCTATGTTCCGCCTCGTTCTCGATTGTCCCCTAGGTGCTGACGTTCTTCCTCCTCTTTCTCTTTTCCACCATGATGGGCGTGTCTTTTGGCTTGATTTGTGCTTGGACACTGCGCAAGACCTCGATCAGGCACCCAGAGTGGCAGGTCAAGAACGCGTGCAGGCGTGCATGCTTGAGTGAGTGAGTGAGTGAGTGAGTGAGTGAGTGAGTGAGTGATGAGTGAGTGAGTGAGTGAGTGAGTGAGTGATTGAATGAATGAATGAATGAATGAATGAATTCAGCACCCGGAGTGGCAGGTAGAAAAAAACATGCATGCGTGCATGTTTGAGTGAGTGAGTGAGTGGGTGGGTGAGTAAGTGAGTGAGTGAGTAAGTGAGTGAGTGATTGAGTGATTGAGTGATTGAGCGAGTGAGTGATTGAGTGAATGAGTGATTGAGTGAGTGATTGAGTGAGTGATTGAGTAAGTGATTGAATGAGTGAATGAATGAATGAATGAATGATTCAGCCTTTGATTGATCGATTGGTTAACTGATTCATACATTCATTCGTTCCTTCCTTCGTTCATTCGTACATTCATTCACTCATTCGTTCATGCATGAATGAATGAATGGATGAATGAATGCATGCATGCATGAATGAATGAACGAACGAACGAACGAACGAATGAATGTTTGAATAAGTAAATCAATCAATCAATCATCTACTGAATGAATGAATGAATGAATGAATGAATCAGTCAACCAATCAATCAATCAGTCAATTAATCAGTGAACCAATTAATGGATGGTCGACTGTATGGTTTATTTGCAGCTCTTGATCATTTTTTTCTCTGCCTACGCCATTTACTGCGCCTGCGACTTCTTCCACCTCTCGGGCATCATGGCGCTCTTCTGCTGCGGGATCGTGACAGGGTACATGGTGTGTGTGCGTGTGTGTGTGTGTGTGTGTGTGTGCGAGAGAGATAGAGAGAGAGAGAGAGAGAGAGAGAGAGAGAGAGAGAGAGAGAGACAGAGACAGACAGATAGATAGATAGACAGATAGTTAGAGAGAGAGAGAGAGAGAGAGAGAGAGACAGACAGACAGACAGACAGAAAGACAAAGAGAGAGAGAGAGAGAGAGAGAGAGATAGATAGAGAGAGAGAGAAAAAAAGAGAGAGACAGAGAGACAGAGACAGAGGCAGAGGCAGAGGCAGAGACAGAGACAGACAGAGACAGAGACAGACAGAGACAGAGACAGAGATATAGACAGAGACAGAGACAGAGGCAGAGGCAGAGAGACATCAAGGCCCTCCTCTGCTGCGGGATAGTGACAGGATAATTGTGTGTGAGAGATGGTAAGGAGAAAAGGGAGCGAGCGAGCGAGCGAGAGAGAGAGAGAGAGACGAGCGTGAGAGAGAGAGAGAGAGAACGAGAGTGAGAGAGGGGGGGGGGGGGGGGTGAAGGTGGAATTATCCCTGACACGTCTTGGGAGTGGGGTGGAGGGTGTGGGGGGAGGGAGGAAATTGTTACCCCCCCCCCCCCCCTCAATTTATGCACCCTGTCGCAATAAATCATGGTTTGTGGGAACCAGGAGGAATTGGACGCTCATATTTGCAGGGTGGCTAGCCCCAGGCTCGATTTTGATGCTGGTATAGTTTTGTTTTGGAATTCACGCGAATATTTGCGTTAGTGAGTGTCCTGAATGCAGAAATTCCTTGTTCTTTTGGGCCCCATTTCTGCACCTTGTCGCAATAAATCATGGTTTGCGGTAACCAGGAGGAGTTGGGAGTTCATATTTGCAGGGTGGCTAGCCTCAGATTCGATGTTAATGCTGATATGGTTTTTTTTGGAATTCACGCAAATATTTGCATCAGGGCATTGTCCTGAATGTCAATATTCCTTTATTCTTAGCAGTACCTGCCGGTACCTCCGGCTTTGAACGTACCCTGTCGACGGGAAAAGAGGGAGGGGGGGTCCTGGTGGGCCTCGCCCCGGGATCCGCAGCCCTGCAATTGTGCATAGCCCAGGCGAATTAGCCGGCACCAAAATGAATGGCTGAGAATGCTCCAACCCTGTAAGGGTTGTGCCTGAAGAGTTTTTGCCGGTTACCTTCTGCAATGAACTCTATCGACTGTGGAAAGGGGGGATCCGGGGGCCCCTACCCCCGGGAACCCGTCCCGCCATTGTACGTATCCGAAGCGAATTAGCCGCCACCAAATGAATGGCTGAGAATGCTCCAAGGCTCCCAAATCTGTACCAGAAGAGTTGAGAGAAAGAAGAAGAGAGAAGAAGAAGAAAGAAGAAGAAAGAAGAAGAAGAAAGAAGAAGAAAGAAGAAAGAGAAAAAAGGAGACGGCTGATTTTTGGTTTTCACAACCTCGGGACGCGCTCTATGTAGTGAACCTGTTGAAAAAAAGATTTATGAAGATTCTGGCAAAGTAGTGCCAAAATGAATGGCTGAGAATGCTCGAAGGCTCTAAGAGTTGTGCCGGAGGGGCTTAGAGGCTGATCTTTGTGTTTTCGCAAGCTTGTCACGAGCTCTTTTTAGGGATATAGTTGATATTATGAAATTCGACTGTAATGGCAAAGTAGTGCCAAAATGAATGGCTGAGATTGCTCCAAGGCCGTAAAAGTTGTGCATGCGAGAAAGAGAGGAAAAGCAACGTTGGGAAGAGGAGGGGGAGGGGGGGGGGGGGGGTTGGTGCGTTCGCGCACCGCAAATCATCCTACTACTGCTACTACTACTACTACTACTACTACTACTACTACTACTACTACTACTACTACTACTACTACTACTGCTGCTGCTGCTGCTGCTGCTGCTGCTGCTGCTACTACTACTACTACTACTACTACTACTACTACTACTACTACTACTACTACTACTACTACTACTACTACTACTCTACTACTACTACTACTACTACTACTACTACTACTACTTCTACTACTACTGCTACTGCTACTGCTACTGCTACTACTACTACTACTACTACTACTACTACTACTACTACTACTACTACTACTACTACTACTACTGCTGCTACTACTACTACTACCTACTACTACTACTACTACTACTACTACTAATAATAATAATAATAACAATAACAATAATAATAATAATAGGCTTCCTCAGACTATAGCATCAGATCCAGATCCTGGACATGTGCCTCCATTGGGTCACCGGGGTCAGCCGATCCCAACGCATTGTCAGAACACCAAACAGACATAGCAGCAACAGCAACAGCAGGGGCAGATGGGGGCTGTGAAGTGCATGAAGAGCTAGATGCGAGGGTGTTAGCTGAAGAGAAGAACTCGGAGACACTACGCTGCGCTCCCGAACCCCTCTCTCTAGCCAGGACGTCCACACTGCGCGGACGGCCGCGCCGCGCAACATCAACGTCACTTGGGGGAGAGGGTGGGACAGAAGCTGATGGAACCTCAGTGAGGTCAATCACCTCCTCGCCCCCATCCTCCACCCCAAGCTCCTCCCTTTTACCCTCCCTAGCAGACCAACACTCAGACACATATGATCCAAACAACACATCCAACTTTGGAGGGGGACGCAACGCTGTAACCCCTAACAACGCAGCAAGCCTAAAGTTACTGCGGAAGCGCGACTTCCCCTGAAAAAGCTTACAAAACAATCCTGATTGATCCACAGGCGACATATCATCCCAACCCTGCCGCACAGAGCCCTCCCGCTCCCGCCCAAGCAACACATCCTCCACCACAACCTCACCGCCTACGACCTCACCACCCTCCTCACTCCCTCCATCCCCCTCAGCACCCCCCACAGCCATGCCACCGAGCCTCTGCATACTCAGCAACAGCTGCTTACGTCTCCCCTCATGCATGGGGCAATCCCATAAGAAGTGCGCAAGGGACTCATTGACATCATCATGACAACAGAAGCAGCGAGGGGACATGCCACTGACCAACTTGCTGCGGTACAACCCAAGGCGGTTGTTGCAGCTGAGCAACCTTCTCCGAAGCAGATTATAATGCGCATCATCAAGGGCTACCCATCTTGGGAACTCCTTAGTTCCAAAGACTTGTCTTAGGATGACTCGCAGGCCATCAGTAAGATCGCTGCCTGCCTCTCGCTTGTCCCACATCAGTTGCTGCACCATCTTGACGTCCTGCTGAAGGGCCCACTTGTCCACAGTCGAACACCAACCCTCGAGGTCCTTCTCTGAGCTATTTAGGAGCTCCTGAAGCCCTTGTTGTAGATCCATTGAGTCCCTGATAGCGCCTTCGGCCTCCGCAGTCCAGTCGGATTTGACTTGAGATGCGATGACAGGAAATCGCTCCTCCGGTACAACACGCAGCCGTCCATAGAACTTCAGTTGCGCTGCCGCCCGCCGCAAACGCTCCGCACTCAAAGAGCGCGCCAGAAAGAGTGTAATCCACTTGCTTGTCTTAGGGCTGATGCCGAGAATCATCCTCATGGGGCGCAGCATTGCTGCCTCCAGCTTGGTGAGCTGCGATACGGGGGCACGCCAGACATCGAAGGCGTACTTCAGCTTGGCTCCCACAAGTTGATTCCAGCACATGAGACGATACCTAGCTTGTATCTCATCTGCACACCACAAAGAGTACCAACCTGCGGTGGCGACTTCAGTGACACGCGTAGCCCGCAGGGCCTGCTCCTTTCACTTCAGGTCGTCGGTGATAACCACTCCCAGGTACTTGTACTGACTGGTGACACAAAGCTTCTGGCCGCGAAACCACACCACGGGCTCACCTCGCTCCCTGATACTTGGTCGTTTCGCCTTGCTCGACGTGTAAATGGGCATGATTTCCGTCTTGCCGGGCTTCAAGTTGACTTCCAGCCGGTAATCTTCCGCGAACTTGGCCACAACATTGACCATCTTCTGGAGCTCGGTGCGACTGTGAGCGATGAGGGCCACGTCGTCCGCGTATAGAAGTGCCTTGATGTCGTTCAGCCGCTTCACATCCGTGATCTTGAGGGCACTCCCCAGCCGATCACACGGCTCATCCATAAAGACGTTGAAGAGTGTGGGAGAGAGAGGGGACCCCTGTTGGACGCCTACACGCTCCAGTACTTCGGGGGTGAGTGCTCCATCAACTAGCACTTGCGACGAAGTCTGCTCGTAGCACCTGCGTAGCGTGCGCCAGAACTTGCCCCTTACACCCAGCTTCCAGAGCCTCTCAAATAGGCCATCTCTCCAAACAGACGGGAAAGCCTTGCGTAGATCGACGAACAGGACATACGACTCCCGCTTCTGCTGCTGACGCCCCTTCAACCTCTGCCAAAGGGTAAAGACCTGATCCGTAGTGCGACGCCCCGGGCGGAAGCCTCCCTGCTCTGGACGTAGCTTATCCGGGCCATCCACGAAGAGCGTTAGACGAGTAGCTAATAAAGACAGATACAGCTTACCAAGGCAACTAATAATCGAGATATCCCTCCAGTTGTCAGGATCCGTAGGATCCCCACCCTTGGGGATATTGACGATGATTCCCTTGCCCCAAGCTTTTGGAGTCCTCTCGGCTTCTCGAATCCAGTTGAAGTACTGCGTTAAGTAGCCATTGATGTAGGCGCCGCCATACTTGAGCATCTCCTTCTTCACTTTGTCCTCGCCACAAGCTTTGTGGTTATTCAGGGCACGTTGCCTTGCAAGGACTTCCTCTTGCGTGAACGGCTTGTCCAGCTCTTCGCAAGTGTCTTCACCTACTTCGTGCTCCTTCATAGCCCGGGCCACCTCATCTCTGAAGCGATCGTTCCAGTGGAACTGCCGCTTAGCTTCGGCTTCCTCCCACTCCAGCGAGCCTGCTTCTGCACAGCACTCCACCACAACAGCCGCACTTGCCGGATTTTCCCGTGGCTTCACCGATTTTTTCCGAAATTCCTCCCACCGAGCGACCTTTTCCGGCAGCGTACACGCCAGTGAGCCATCCTCCCTTTGCACCGGCGCGGAGACCTTCGTTCTGCGTGCCCCGCCGAGCCGCTTCGCGAGTAGCCAAAAGCGCTTTGAGGATTGCTCGCGTTGACATTTGACCGCTTCTTCCTGCACTTGCTTGAAGGAGGCGGACTTCTTGGCCCGAGTTGCCTTCCGAATTTTGCTTGCGGAGCCGTAGCCAATTCAGACGGGCTTCCGCATTCGATTCATCCCTCCTGTATGCTGCGTAGGCCTCCCGGCGCTGTTGAATGAGCTCCTTTAGCTCCCCGTCGAACCAATTGTTGGTGAAACGGGGTCGTATACATCTGGAGCCAAGGACCCGGTGCGCCGCCATTCGGAAGGACTGCGCCACTCGCTCGGTGACGTCATCTACCACCCGTTGGCTGTCGGCACCACCCGATAGGTCAAGCTCAGGCAGCTGATGTACTCCAAGCTTCTGTAGGCAATGCTGGAATACGTCATCGAACTTGTCGCGTAGATAATCCAGCGCTTGCTTCGCAGCGTGATCATTACCCGAGACACCAGCACCAATAAGCTTATCAACACGAAAGGACCTGTAAGGTTTCGCAGCCCGCTTTGGCCGGCGCTGGCCGCTCCACGTCAGTTCGGCCCATACTGCCTTGTGGTCCGTATCAAGATCATCTTCGCATACTCCGAACTTTGCTCCAGATGCCAAGCCAGGCGACGCGCAGATGTAATCGAGGAGGTGCTTGCCTGTGCCCATGCCGCGCTGCTCACGCCGGGACCACCAGTAGGACCCTTCCACTGGGCACGAGAAGCCGCTCAGATTTCGCAGGCCCGTAGCGACGAGGACAGCCGCGAGTCTCTTGCCGTTCTCCGAACGTACCGGTGCTCCCTTATCATCGACCTCCCCGTGCTGACCGACGATGCCCTCCTCTTTTCGGCTGCATGCCGGCCCGAGCTTCGCGTTGGCATCCGCCACCGTGACCACAAGACCTTTGGCTCCAAAAAAAGCTTATAGCTGCCTGCCAGGCCGCATACGCCTCTGACGACTCTTCTTCCTGCGTTTCCTGGGGAAAGTAGCCGTTGCCCACATAGATATCCTGAGCGCCGGTAACACCCGAGGCGATACGCAGCCACACTTGCTGCCGGTGGTCGACGGGGGCTGACACCAGGTTGCAATACGGACCAAGGAAGTTAGCCACCGCGAATAGAACCCCACCCTTGCAGCGATTTTTCTCGCTGACCTCCGCAGGTTTTCCAAAAATCCGGAATCCATCCAGGCTGCATTTGGAAAGTTGCTTCTTGCCCATGCGGTGCTCCTGAGCCCCGATGACTAGCCAGCCCTCGTGCTTGTAGAATGATGCCCATTCCGCCGTGCCTACGTTGTCGTATCCCGTTTTACCCTGCCAGTTGTGACTCGCGACGAGTAGCTTGAAGCCGGTATCGAACTGCTTGGAGCGGTGCTTCTTGGCTCGTTTCCGGACCCGACGG
>WBZZ01004319.1:25000-42500 GCA_019918135.1 Paulinella micropora | reverse complement strand
GGACGTCCACACTGCGCGGACGGCCGCGCCGCGCAACATCAACGTCACTTGGGGGAGAGGGTGGGACAGAAGCTGATGGAACCTCAGTGAGGTCAATCACCTCCTCGCCCCCATCATCCACCCCAAGCTCCTCCCTTTTACCCTCCCTAGCAGACCAACACTCAGACACATATGATCCAAACAACACATCCAACTTTGGAGGGGGACGCAACGCTGTAGCCCCTAACAACGCAGCAAGCCTAAAGTTACTGCGGAAGCGCGACTTCCCCTGAAAAAACTTACAAAACAATCGTGATTGATCCACAGGCGACATATCATCCCAACCCTGCCGCACAGAGCCCTCCCGCTCCCGCCCAAGCAACACATCCTCCACCACAACCTCACCGCCTACGACCTCACCACCCTCCTCACTCCCTCCATCCCCCTCAGCAGCCCCCACAGCCATGCCACCGAGCCTCTGCATACTCAGCAACAGCTGCTTACGTCTCCCCTCATGCATGGGGCAAACCCATAAGAAGTGCGCAAGGGACTCATTGACATCATCATGACAACAGAAGCAGCGAGGGGACATGCCACTGACCAACTTGCTGCGGTACAACCGAAGGCGGTTGTTGCAGCTGAGCAACCTTCTCCGAAGCAGATTATAATGCGCATCATCAAGGGCTACCCATCTTGGGAACTCCTTAGTTCCAAAGACTTGTCTTCGGATGACTCGCAGGCCATCAGTAAGATCGCTGCCTGCCTCTCGCTTGTCCCACATCAGTTGCTGCACCATCTTGACGTCCTGCTGAAGGGCCCACTTGTCCACAGTCGAACACCAACCCTCGAGGTCCTTCTCTGAGCTATTTAGGAGCTCCTGAAGCCCTTGTTGTAGATCCATTGACTCCCTGATAGCGCCTTCGGCCTCCGCAGTCCAATCGGATTTGACTTGAGATGCGATGACAGGAAATCGCTTCTCCGGTAGAACACGCAGCCGTCCATAGAACTTCAGTTGCGCCGCCCGCCGCAAACGCTCCGCACTCAAAGAGCGCGCCAGAAAGAGTGTAATCCACTTGCTTGTCTTAGGGCTGATGCCGAGAATCATCCTCATGGGGCGCAGCATTGCTGCCTCCAGCTTGGTGAGCTGCGATACGGGGGCACGCCAGACATCGAAGGCGTACTTCAGCTTGGCCCCCACAAGTTGATTCCAGCACATGAGACGATACCTAGCTTGTATCTCAGAGGTACCAACCTGCGGTGGCGACTTCAGTGACACGCGTAGCCCGCAGGGCCTGCTCCTTCCACTTCAGGTCGTCGGTGATAACCACTCCCAGGTACTTGTCCTGACTGGTGACACAAAGCTTCTGGCCGCGAAACCACACCACGGGCTCACCTCGCCCCCTGATACTTGGTCGTTTCGCCTTGCTCGACGTGTAAATGGGCATGATTTCCGTCTTGCCGGGCTTCAAGTTGACTTCCAGCCGGTAATCTTCCGCGAACTTGGCCACAACATTGACCATCTTCTGGAGCTCGGTGCGACTGTGAGCGATGAGGGCCACGTCGTCCGCGTATAGAAGTGCCTTGATGTCGTTCAGCCGCTTCACATCCGTGATCTTGAGGGCACTCGCCAGCCGATCACACAGCTCATCCATAAAGACGTTGAAGAGTGTAGGAGAGAGAGGGGACCCCTGTTGGACGCCTACACCCTCCAGTACTTCGGGGGTGAGTGCTCCATCAACTAGCACTTGCGACGAAGTCTGCTCGTAGCACCTGCGTAGCGTGCGCCAGAACTTGCCCCTTACACCCAGCTTCCAGAGCCTCTCAAATAGGCCATCTCTCCAAACAGACGGGAAAGCCTTGCGTAGATCGACGAACAGGACATACGACTCCAGCTTCTGCTGCTGACGCCCCTTGAACCTCTGCCAAAGGGTAAAGACCTGATCCGTAGTGCGACGCCCCGGGCGGAAGCCTCCCTGCTCTGGACGTAGCTTATCCGGGCCATCCACGAAGAGCGTTAGACGAGTAGCTAATAAGGACAGATACAGCTTACCAAGGCAACTAATAATCGAGATATCCCTCCAGTTGTCAGGATCCGTAGGATCCCCACCCTTGGGGATATTGACGATGATTCCCTTGCCCCAAGCTTTTGGAGTCCTCTCGGCTTCTCGAATCCAGTTGAAGTACTGCGTTAAGTAGCCATTGATGTAGGCGCCGCCATACTTGAGCATCTCGTTCTTCACTTTGTCCTCGCCACAAGCTTTGTGGTTATTCAGGGCACGTTGCCTTGCAAGGACCTCCTCTTGCGTGAACGGCTTGTCCAGCTCTTCGCAAGTGTCTTCACCTACTTCGTGCTCCTTCATAGCCCGGGCCACCTCATCTCTGAAGCGATCGTTCCAGTGGAACTGCCGCTTAGCTTCGGCTTCCTCCCACTCCAGCGAGCCTGCTTCTGCACAGCACTCCACCACAACAGCCGCACTTGCCGGATTTTCCCGTGGCTTCACCGAATTTTTCCGAAATTCCTCCCACCGAGCGACCTTTTCCGGCAGCGTACACGCCAGTGAGCCATCCTCCCTTTGCACCGGCGCGGAGACCTTCGTTCTGCGTGCCCCTCCAAGCCGCTTCGCGAGTAGCCAAAAGCGCTTTGAGGATTGCTCGCGTTGACATTTGACCGCTTCTTCCTGCACTTGCTTGAAGGAGGCGGACTTCTTGGCCCGAGTTGCCTTCCGAATTTGCTTGCGGAGCCGTAGCCAATTCAGACGGGCTTCCGCATTCGATTCATCCCTCCTGTATGCTGCGTAGGCCTCCCGGCGCTGCTGAATGAGCTCCTTTAGCTCCCCGTCGAACCAATTGTTGGTGAAACGGGGTCGTATACATCTGGAGCCAAGGACCCGGTGCGCCGCCATTCGGAAGGACTGCGCCACTCGCTCGGTGACGTCATCTACCACCCGATGGCTGTCGGCACCACCCGATAGGTCAAGCTCAGGCAGCTGATGCACTCCAAGCTTCTGTAGGCAATGCTGGAATACGTCATCGAACTTGTCGCGTAGATAATCCAGCGCTTGCTTCGCAGCGTGATCATTACCCGAGACACCAGCACCAATAAGCTTATCAACACGAAAGGACCTGTAAGGTTTCGCAGCCCGCTTTGGCCGGCGCTGGCCGCTCCACGTCAGTTCGGCCCATACTGCCTTGTGGTCCGTATCAAGATCATCTTCGCATACTCCGAACTTTGCTCCAGATGCCAAGCCAGGCGACGCGCAGATGTAATCGAGGAGGTGCTTGCCTGTGCCCATGCCGCGCTGCTCACGCCGGGACCACCAGTAGGACCCTTCCACTGGGCACGAGAAGCCGCTCAGATTTCGCAGGCCCGTAGCGACGAGGACAGCCGCGAGTCTCTTGCCGTTCTCCGAACGTACCGGTGCTCCCTTATCATCGACCTCCCCGTGCTGACCGACGATGCCCTCCTCTTTTCGGCTGCATGCCGGCCCGAGCTTCGCGTTGGCATCCGCCACCGTGACCACAAGACCTTTGGCTCCAAAAAAAGCTATAGCTGCCTGCCAGGCCGCATACGCCTCTGACGACTCTTCTTCCTGCGTTTCCTGGGGAAAGTAGCCGTTGCCCACATAGATATCCTGAGCGCCGGTAACACCCGAGGCGATACGCAGCCACACTTGCTGCCGGTGGTCGAGGGCTGACACCAGGTTGCAATACGGACCAAGGAAGTTAGCCACCGCGAATAGAACCCCACCCTTGCAGCGATTTTTCTCGCTGACCTCCGCAGGTTTTCCAAAAATCCGGAATCCATCCAGGCTGCATTTGGAAAGTTGCTTCTTGCCCATGCGGTGCTCCTGAGCCCCGATGACTAGCCAGCCCTCGTGCTTGTAGAATGATGCCCATTCCGCCGTGCCTACGTTGTCGTATCCCGTTTTACCCTGCCAGTTGTGACTCGCGACGAGTAGCTTGAAGCCGGTATCGAACTGCTTGGAGCGGTGCTTCTTGGCTCGTTTCCGGACCCGACGGCCGCGCTTGGCTTCCGCCCTCGTGCTGCCCCCCTCTGCAGGTGCTTGCGCAGGTTGGTCCCCCACTGCACTGGCCGCCGAATGCAGGGGCACCACATGCACATCAGCACACTCAGACACACACTTAGGTGCATCGGCAGCCAATTCCGAAGACACCACCTGCACATCATCGACACATTCTTCATGCAGAGGCAAGATGCGATATCCCGTCGCAGCTTCCTCCTTCCGGACCGCCGCTTCCCCACGCAGATGGATGCGAATAAGCCTTCGGACACGTTCCCTGTCCCTGAACCTGCGCCCAAGGGCCACATTGACCCCTCTGCCGAAGAATTTGAGATGTTTGAGTTGCTGCAACGCTGTCTGCCTGCTGTCATCGTCCTCGTAGACCAGCTCCAGGTGACGAGACATTCGCTGGCCTTGCCACTCCATTACCGGGACCACCAGACCAAGACCGCTCATTTTGGAGGCGATCTCCTGTAGATTGGCGCGTTCTGAGAGCCCCCAGACAATCAGATTACGCCCGTCCTTGTCGTACCGATCTACCCGCCGGTACCGTCGAGGCGGCGGTGCCATCTGCCATATAGCGCCGCTCGCCTTATGTTGAAGCGCCGACCCGTGTGCCAGGTTTGGGGAGGAAGGATGAGGCGCAGCTAAGATAGCCTCTCCACGTGGTTCAGGAATTCCGTCATATACGCGAGCCCTCATCCTCCCATCCTGGGACATCGGGCCAGAGCCCGTCGAAGAGGCATTCCCACGGGGATTGTCCAGGTCTTCGGCGATTCTACCTTGTCCCATAAGGGCCACAGTGGTAGCTCCGTGCTTCGCGTATTTGTAATCCATTGAGAGTAGTAGACGGCCAATGTCGCTGGCCATCACCGCCGCGCCTCTTTACGCCGAGGAAAGCGCCCGTCCATGCAAATAGCATCGGCGGTATCTGCAACACACACTACACGCATTTCCGCCGGTGTCACTGGACGCTGCCGCGTCGCTTCGTGCCCTTCGGCGCCCGCCAGCACCCCCAGCGTCGCCAGAACCTGCCTCACGCACTACACACACTCTCCATCGCATCGCCAACGCCTCTACTCTCATGCCTTATGGACTTTCAGCTGCTCCTAACAATACACATCATGAGGTACGGGTGTCCTCGAGTGGAGCCAGATCGGACGGCGTGCCGCTGAAACTCCTTCCCCCACGTGGGTATAGAAGGCGCGAACCTAGCGGTACCTATAGGGTCTTACAGACAAGTATAGTAATCCCAGCCGAAGCTGCTCAGTTAGAAATGCAACGGTGGAGGGTGTGAATGCATGGGGCAAGGCACGGCAACGCAGCAAGGCACTGGCAAGGCATTGGGACCGACTGAAGCCCCTCTCCAACGTGCGCTCATCATGTGTTCCAGTTAGGCAACCCCGAAGAAGCGAAGATAGGGAGGAGACAAAACCCAGATAGGATGAAGATAGGATTAACATGAAGTCGAAATGGAGCCGAGTTGGAACAGGTCAACTCAGCCCCATCTCGGCTCAATGTGAATCCTATCTTCAACCCATCTCGGTACTGTTTCCTCCGAATGCTCACCTCAATAAGATCACCAAACCGGAACTGGAAGCCCCCAGGCATTTACTCGGCAGGAAATTCGGCGAAAATGGGCTAACCAGGAAACCAGACCCAAACCAACAGCCAAGAAAAACGAGCCAACCAACAATCCAACAGACAACCCCACAACCTGCCTGGCCGAACCCCTACCGAGTAAATGCCCAGTTGAGAGTTGCGCATATCCCGGTGACCGCCCTCCCCAAGCGGTCACCTTCGTGGGGAGAGGCCCAACCACCTCCTCTTCCCATGGAGTGCCATCTTGTGCACCCCTCCAGAATAATAATAATAATAATAATAATAATAATAATAATAATAATAATAATAATAGGCTTCCTCACTATAGCATCAGATCCAGATCCTGGACATGTGCATCCATAATAATAATAATAATAATAATAATAATAATAGTGTATCTCCTGCCAATTGCTGAGCCAAAAGGCCATGTGCATCCAGTCCTCCATTCCATAAGGAAAGTCTCCACACCAATCGGTGGAATAAAGGAAGTGACGGCATAGAACATTACTCTAGGAGCTTTATACCAATCAGCCCATGGAAAGGGACCGATGGCCTATGTACTCCCTAATAATAATAATAATACTATATCTGAGGCGTACTGATGCAGCTAATGGCATATCCTCAACGGACATAAGCCTCCAATACCCTTTTTCGAGGTCCTCCACCCCCCCGTGTCAGTCTCTCGCCTGATGATCGGGGCCACCGATGGAGCTCCTGAGGGCAAGACTGCACTAAGCCGAGGTTATTCCGCAGTCCCAGCAACCTCTTGCAAGACGTCACCGAATGTGCAAGTGCATACACCAAGCGCGGTTGCTAGAGCTGCCTCAAAACCCCACCCATAACAATCTGGTGTCTGCTGGGTCCTGGGCTATCAACCAGCATATGCGGAGTTTAAGATCTTTTACGCGCGCAACGACCCTCCTTCCCAGCATCTACCACCAAAGGGTTATGAGTTGGCGTCACAGTTCAACGCCTTGAGGCCATTGGGCTGGAACTCTGTTTAGCAGTGTGACTAGGTTTTTTCATCGGGATTTCCCTCAAATATGTCACAGTCAACACTCCAAGATAATAATAATAATAATAATAATAATAATAATAATAGTGCTTCTCTGTCAATGGCTGATGCATTTCTGCACATGCGCCTCCATCGTCTCACCCGTGAGGGGAGTACGAAGAATTGACGATAAGCTCTAATGACACCCCCGCAAGGGCAGTTCCAACACTTCCAGACGGGCCGGTATGTTCAATGAAAATACTGGTCCAGACGGATCGGTATGTTCAATGAAAATACTGGTGGCACCGACGAGTATCGAACTGGCGACAGGGTCCAGATGGTAGAACTTGACCACTGGGCTATCACGGTGTCCATAATAATAATAATAATAATAATAATAATAATAATAATAATAATAATAATAATAATAATAATAATAATAATAATAGTGCTTCTCTGTCAATGGCTGATGCATTTCTGCACATGCGCCTCCATCGTCTCACCCGTGAGGGGGAGTACGAAGAATTGACGATAGGCTGTAATGACACCTCCGCAAGGGCAGTTCCAACACTTCCAGACGGACCGGTATGTTCAATGAAAATACTGGTCCAGAAATAGACCGGTATGTTCAATGAAAATACTGGTGGCACCGACGGGAATCGAACTGGCGACAGGGCCCAGATGGTAGAACTTGACCACTGGGCTATCACGGTGTCCAAATAATAATAATAATAATAATAATAATAATAATAATAATAATAATAGTGCTTCTCTGTCAATGGCTGATGCATTTCTGCACATGCGCCTCCATCGTCTCACCCGTGAGGGGAGTACGAAGAATTGACGATAGGCTGTAATGACACCCCCGCAAGGGCAGTTCCAACACTTCCAGACGGACCGGTATGTTCAATGAAAATACTGGTCCAGAAATAGACCGGTATGTTCAATGAAAATACTGGTGGCACCGACGGGAATCGAACTGGCGACAGGGCCCAGATGGTAGAACTTGACCACTGGGCTATCACGGTGTCAATAATAATAATAATAATAATAATAATAATAATACTATATCTGAGGCGTACTGATGCAGCTTATGGCATATCCTCAACGGACATAAGCCTCCAATACCCTTGTTCGAGGTCCTCCACCCCCCCCCCCTTCAGTGTCAGTCTCTCGCCTGATGATCGGGGCCACCGATGGAGCTCCTGAGGGCAAGACTGCACTAAGCCGAGGTTATTCCGCAGTCCCAGTAACCTCTTGCAAGACATCACCGAATGTGCAAGTGCATACACCAAGCGCGGTTGCTAGAGCTGCCTCGAAACCCCACCCATAACAATCTGGTGTCTGCTGGGTCCTGGGCTATCAACCAGCATATGCGGAGTTTAAGATCTTTTACGCGCGCAACGACCCTCCTCCCCAGCATCTGCCACCAAAGGTTTATGAGTTGGCGTCACAGTTTAACGCCTTGAGGCCATATTTACTATATCTGAGGCGTACTGATGCAGCTTATGGCATATCCTCAACGGACATAAGCCACCAATACCCTTGTTCGAGGTCCTCCACCCCCCCGTGTCAGTCTCTCGCCTGATGATCGGGGCCACCGATGGAGCTCCTGAGGGCAAGACTGCACTAAGCCGAGGTTATTCCGCAGTCCCAGTAACCTCTTGCAAGACGTCACCGAATGTGCAAGTGCATACACCAAGCGCGGTTGCTAGAGCTGCCTCGAAACCCCACCCATAACAATCTGGTGTCTGCTGGGTCCTGGGCTATCAACCAGCATATACGGAGTTTAAGATCTTTTACGCGCGCAACGACCCTCCTCCCCAGCATCTGCCACCAAAGGGTTATGAGTTGGCGTCACAGTTTAACGCCTTGAGGCCATTGGGCTGGAACTCTGTTTAGCAAGTGTGACTAGGTTTTTTCATCGGGATTTCCCTCAAATATGTCACAGTCAACACTCCAAGGCAGATTTACTATATCTGAGGCGTACTGATGCAGCTAATGGCATATCCTCAACGGACATAAGCCTCCAATACCCTTGTTCGAGGTCCTCCACCCCCCCCCCCCCCCCGTGTCAGTCTCTCGCCTGATGATCGGGGCCACCGATGGAGCTCCTGAGGGCAAGACTGCACTAAGCCGAGGTTATTCCGCAGTCCCAGCAACCTCTTGCAAGACGTCACCGAATGTGCAAGTGCATATACCAAGCGCTGTTGCTAGAGCTGCCTCGAAACCCCACCCATAACAATCTGGTGTCTGCTGGGTCCTGGGCTATCAACCAGCATATGCGGAGTTTAAGATCTTTTACGCGCGCAACGACCCTCCTCCCCAGCATCTGCCACCAAAGGGTTATGAGTTGGCGTCACAGTTTAACGCCTTGAGGCCATTGGGCTGGAACTCTGTTTAGCAAGTGTGACTAGGTTTTTTCATCGGGATTTCCCTCAAATATGTCACAGTCAACACTCCAAGGCAGATTTTACTATATCTGAGGCGTACTGATGCAGCTAATGGCACATCCTCAACGGACATAAGCCTCCAATACCCTTGTTCGAGGTCCTCCACCCCCCCGTGTCAGTCTCTCGCCTGATGATCGGGGCCACCGATAATAATAATAATAATAATAATAATAATAATAGTGCTTCTCTGTCAATGGCTGATGCATTTCTGCACATGCGCCTCCATCGTCTCACCCGTGAGGGGAGTACGAAGAATTGACGATAAGCTCTAATGACACCCCCGCAAGGGCAGTTCCAACACTTCCAGACGGGCCGGTATGTTCAATGAAAATACTGGTCCAGAAATAGACCGGTATGTTCAATGAAAATACTGGTGGCACCGACGGGAATCGAACTGGCGACAGGGCCCAGATGGTAGAACTTGACCACTGGGCTATCACGGTGTCCAATAATAATAATAATAATAATAATAATAATAATAATAATAATAATAATAATAATAATAATAATAATAATAATAATAATAATAATAATAAAGAAAGAAGAAAGAAGAAAGAAAGAAGAAAGAAAGAAAGAAAGAAAGAAGAAGAAAGGAAGGAAGAGAGAAAAGAAGAAAAGGAGATAGTTGAAAACCTAGCATACAAATACTGCAATTCCTGTATGATGATTACAAGTGCCTGGAGAGAACGTTGATGTCAGCTAGAAGAAATATCATGGTCATGATCGCTCCCAGACTGCGCAGCCTCATGACTGATGATTCCTTGCTCTGTCCAGCGCTAGTTCGCACAAAAAGTCACTCAAAACCGCCTGCGTACCGTTTTGAAGAAGGTTAACAAGATTGAGGCGCAAGTCGGCGAAAAGCAAAAGAGCACATTGCCTGGGGCTCTGTTGTATTGCCGCATCCTGGCTGCTTGCAACGTCCGAACATCCGTAGAGTGCTTTTTCACTCCGATGCGGAAGAACGAGACAACTAACCGCATCGCGGTCTTTGTGGATGAGGCTCACACGTCCTATTCAGCTCGATGAGACCGAAGATGAGGACGACGATGAGGACAGCAATGCGACGGAATTTGAGCCCGAGGATGAGACGGAAGATGGGGACGAGGACGCAAAGTACAATAAAGACTTTGAGGAAGCGATGCAACCGTTTGTGGATTTGAAGATCTCAGAAATGAGTGAGTACTTTGTCGAGGTGACTGCAACATCGTTTGGGATCTTTCTGGCAGAGACAAGGAAAGATGATCGCCAGGTTATACTTTTTGTTAGATAACAGCCGCAATAGATTCAGCACCAGCTACCTCATACTCTCCATCTTGGTGGGCGATAACAGCCGCACTAGATTCAGCAGGGGCGGCGGACTCACTACCAGGTTCGGGTTTTACCCGGGCAGGAAGGGGCTGAAACTGGGAGAACTCTGACTCGTCTGCAGTGATATCTATGGGAGACGACTTTTGCGCTATTGCTTTCCTGCTAAGTGGCTTCCACCTCACAATCTCATGCCCATAGAAATGAGAAGGAAGCTATTGCTGGGAACCTCCTACAGTGCGGGCAATGGGTAGTTCGACTTTCTGCCTGCAAAGATTCCACCAAGTAACAAGACACTTGCGATGGAAGGGGGCACAACAGCACCACCTCTGCTAACCTCAACTGCGGACTTCTGACCTCTTGGCCCAAGACATCCTGTATTACCTCATCAACCTCCCTTTTGCGACGAGGCATGTCTGCCTCTGTCTTGACAGAAACAGGCGACTGCCTCGAAGACGACCACCCGCTCGAAGACGCGGTCGAGGACCCCACAGCCGACGGGCTCGAAGACGAAGTCGAGGAGGACCTCACCACAACCGACGGGCTCGAAGACGAGGTCGACGAGGATCACCCCACAGCGGACGGGCTCGAAGATGACGTCGAGGAGGACCTCACCACAACCGACGGGCTCGAAGACGAGGTCGACGAGGACCACCCCACAGCGGACGGGCTCGAAGACGACGTCGAGGACGACCTCACCACAACCGACGGGCTCGAAGACGACGTCGACGAGGACCACCCCACAGCGGACGGGCTCGAAGACGACGTCGAGGACGACCTCCCCACAACCGACGGGCTCGAAGACGACGTCGACGAGGACCACCCCACAGCGGACGGGCTCGAAGACGACGTCGAGGACGACCTCACCACAACCGACGGGCTCGAAGACGACGTCGACGAGGACCACCCCACAGCGGAGGGCTCGAAGACGACGTCGAGGACGATCACCCCACAGCGGACGGGCTCGAAGACGACGTCGAGGACGACCTCCCCACAGCGGACGGGCTCGAAGACGACGTCGACGAGGACCACCCCACAGCGGACGAGCTCGAAGACGACGTCGAGGACGACGTCGAGGATGACCGTTGGGAATGCATGTCTCTTGCGTGCTTTGCTGCTTCATTATTCGTTCGATTGGTTTTCGTCTGTTTGAGTTCTATTCGAGTTCCCCACCCATCCCGCCCTTTTCTGTGAGGCCTGGAGGCTAGAGTAGTGCCGGGTGCTGATCCCGGTTAGGACGAGCCACGGCACGTGGCAGCCATGGCGTGTGGCAGATATTTATTTGTTTTGTTCCGTCCTAAACTCTAAGGTACTCAGGCTGTGAGTAGCTGCCCGGCATGGGCATGGTCCGGCATGGGCCTCAGGCCTCACACTGTCCAATGTCTTTTATTAAAGGGCTCGTTTTTGTGTAACGATTTAAAGTTTAATGCAGGTAAATACATTTATGTGTTTATCATTGTTAGACTTTAATGCTTACAAAATGTGCCACTATTTATCTATCTTTTTGTATGAGTCTACACTGGAGGCCAATGCGTTTTGCCGTTTTACTTCTGGCGGATGCCATTTTTGTCAGCACATTGTTATTACATCAGCTATGCATCATTTTTCCGAGAGTCATAACGGTAGAGACATCAGCTGTGCATCATTTTTTCAAGAGTCATAACGGTAGAGACATACGTGGCAAAGGAGTTCGGAGGGCGTTCTCAAGGCGTTCACAGTGCATTCACAAGGCGTTCGACTTGACAGTTGGGAATGCATGTCTCTTGCGTGCTTTGCTGCTTCATTATTCGTTCGATTGGTTTTCGTCTGTTTGAGTTCTATTCGAGTTCTTGAGTTCTATTCGAGTTCGCAATGCCCCTACAACCTCATAGTATTGTCTCTGCTCTCTGTGCTACTGTCTGGGATGGCAAATGGTGTAAAGATCGTTTCGGCGACGAGGCTGGCAAAGTTCGAGCCGTCGGATCGATCACTCGTTCCAACGGACCTGACCAATGGTACGTCAACTTTCCCATTCCCAGCGTAGACGCCAACCACACCGTGTTCAGTGTCATTCTACGCGAGGAGCCTGCTGACTCGGTCCAACCAGGCCAGTTTATCTACGACGATCGGCGAGTTTACGGAGCAGCACCGGCACATGACGAATTCCAACGAGCGAATGATGCGAAAGTGAAGACACCACTTCGACCTGCAGTGGATTTCAAAACCACCGATGTGAGGGTTCGCAACATACTATGTGCTGAGACTGCCACCGCAGCAGACAAGATCCGTACGCTGACCGACACGCTGAAGGCTGCGTATCCAGCCAAAAGCATCGACATGCTTATCAGGATGTATTTCGTCATGTCCTCTGGCTTCACCGTTAAAGGTAACACGATGGCCGTTAAAGCGGAAGCGATGGCAGCAGCGTTGGTAAACGAGAAGGTCAGCTGGCATGCTATTGTGGCTAACGAGACTGGATCTCCGGTCATAGCGCTAGCACCGCAGCCACTACAGCAGGTCCAGCAGCAGCAGGAACCACCTGCTCAGCAGCAGCTGCCGCATCCTGCAAGCAACCCTGACGATGATTTCAAGCTGGCACTGCGATTGCAGGAAGAGGAGAAGAAGAAGCGAGAGGCGAACAGCCATGTACCTCAGGATTCTCATCCTCCTCCTCCGAAGAAACACAAGCCAGATGACGACCGCCTACGCAACAACTTTAACGATCGGCTAGAGGAAGTGGGCGACGCTTTACCCATCGGAGCAGCAGGTCTGCGCAAAGCATTAGGCTCGCTCATGGATGACGACACAGACAAGGACGGAATGTTAGATAAATACAACTTACGAGGAACTCCGGGAATACATCAGATCAAACCATCTGTTTTGCGGCGCATCAGAAAGGGATATGCAGGCATATCGCTTACCGAGATTCGACCCAAGAAGGAGGATACGATCGAAGTCGGACAGGATGTGGAGAACACAATCAAGACTGCGGAAGCCTATCAACAGGAGCTGCGCAGACTGATTCGGATTATCAGTGCGTTCTTTCCCCAGCACCAGGCTGACATGCTTGACCACTACCAAGAAGTTCTGGACTACTTGGAGACAAGAACATGGAAGTCTGTTGCCGTTTGGAGTTATGCAGTACGTTGCCAAATCCGTCTTGGAGAATGGTCAACGAGCCTCAAGGCCATGCGCCTAGCGTCCTCCACCTTGCGACCATGGGTCAAGTATGGAAGCGAGAAGCGGAACGCCGCCAGCGACTCAGCTCCCAAAGCCAAGTCTTCGTCTACCTGCAAGCAATGGGCGTTGGGCACCTGTACTTGGGGCAAGAGATGCAGGTTCCAACATTCCTGCCCAGTATGTCCTGACCAGAGCCACGTCAAGGCAAAGTGTCCCCAGAAGGACAAATGGCCTTTCTGACTATCCATCGACGAAGAGCTCAGCCTCATGGTAGAAAGTGACGAAAGGTTGAGCGGTGAAGAGGGAAAGAGTAAAGCGAAATGTAGTGTGTGTGCGGCCTGGGGGTGTAGTGAGTAAGAAGTGTGAGAATGTGTCAAATGATGAATGCGATGTGAGTGTGCGCGAGAACAATGATGTAAAGGTGAGCGATTGTGAGAATATATTAAGTAAGGATTCGTGTGATGTCAGTGTACGCGTGAGTGATGGCAAGAGTGTATGTGTGGTTGAGCGCAAGAGTGATCCTAAGTCCTCTACTATTGGTAGTAGCAAAGTAGATACGAACGAGCGTAGTAGGCAAGTTCGGCACGAACTTAGCTTGTCACGCAGTGCTAGTCATGCGATCTGTGGCACGCATGTACTATGGATACCGCAGGGTGAGCGAGCGGCACGCTTAGCTTCCCGACCGGTAGACCATGCGGTAGTGGGGATGGACCAGCCTGTTGGTCCCAGACGTGAGCAACCTCCTCTCGTCGTCCGCAAGAAAAGCGTACCCCCTCCCTTTCTCCCCCCTCATTCATTTTTTTCTATTTTTTCTCCTCTTCCTCCTATTCCATCTCCTCCTCTTTCTTCTTCTCCTGTATCAATTTCTACTTCTCTTGCTTTTCCTGCCCTTGCTGATGCCTCTCCTTTCCTCATTCCCACCTGCACTTTTTCCCCGACTGGTATTTTGCCATGGATGTGGGAGCGCGTACGCTACGAGGCAGAAGGGGCAATGGGCGCTATCGTGAAGTTCGTTTTTCTTCCCAAATCTTCTGAGCGCGCGGATATCAGCATTCCCGACTCATTTGGTGATGTCCAACGTGCAAGAGTCCCTCCGGCGCCTCGCTTCAACGTGAGCAGTACTGCCACGCCATGGCTTCCCTTCTGGTTAGCCCCGTGGGAGTGGACTTCAGCTCCGACTACTATCGGCACACTGGTGAAGGCAAAAGCAGTTGTACTGACTGTTAGTATCAAAAAGAGTAAGCGACGTTGTCTGCCACCGGTAGATTTTGTGGTCAAGCCCTATGCAACAAAGCTCAACTTGCAACGATTGCGGACTTTGGTGACTGCGTGCTCCATGCTGTCGGCTGAAGACAAAGAGTGGTTCTTAGCCTGTTGCGAAGCGCAGCACACAAAATATCGGGGGGTTGGTGAGTTTTTGCCTGATCACTCCGTTCACGGCGACGATGAAGTCGAGGCTAAGCGATATGCAGCAGTACTCAAGCGAGTAACAGAGGGCAAGGCAGCTGGGCCGTTTGATAGGCCACCTTTTCCAAATCCTTCATGCCCTCACCAGGCTATCGTTGCTAGAGAGTTCACAATCCCTAAAGATAAATGGAATCCTTCTTCGTTATCTATCCGCAACATCAATCACGGCTCGTTCCCACGTGGACTGTCTGTCAATGACCTTACGCCCCGCTTGGACATTGGTGTCGACTACTTTACTTTCGCCCAACACATTTCCAAATTAGCTGCTCTAGGACCAGGGTGTTGGGGCTACGGGGGTGACGTCAAAGACGCGTATCGGCAGCTTGGAGTTCGACAGCAAGACCTGTACCAGCAAGTCTCCTCGGTGTGGGACAGTGACGGAATTCGCCATTTTTTCGTCGAGCTCTGTGGCAAGTTTGGTCAAGTTGCAGCTGGTGACAACTTCGTGCGCGTCGTGACCATCCTCAAGATCGCTGCAAAATATCTCCCCGACCCAATTGAGCTCGACAATTACGTGGATAACTTTGTCAGCCAAGCGGCAACTGAGGTAGAGGCACGCGCGGAGTTGCACAAGCTCACATCCTTTTGCAAGGACATTGGTCTGGACTTGCATGAGGTGTTCTGCGAACAGCGCCACAAGTTCCTCGGCTGGATCGTTGATACAGTACGTTGGCTGGTTATTATACCGGACGCGAGACTTGTGTTAGTCTTGGAGATTCTTCATGGCCTTGCAACAGTCAGCTGGGTGCAGACCGCCAAGTATGCATCTTACAAGGGACTTCTCACGTGGCTCGCGACAGTCGTTGCGTGGTTACGACCCCTGATGGGTCACATGCATGAGTGTCATACAGCCATGGTCAGAAGAGGTTCTAATGGCGGAAGGGTGAGTTGCCGCGTACGCGACGGTGCACTCTGGGCAGCGCGCCTTGTCGAGCATACCAAAGGAGAATTCCCAATCGTCGACTATCACCGAGAAGGACATTTTGATCCGAAGACTCTATTATGGACTGGCGACCATAAATGTATCACTAGTATCTGGTGCGATGCGAACAAGAGCAAAAGTTCGCCGTGGGGCCGCGCATGGCTCGTCGCATCAGACGGACAGTCGCAAGGAACTTTCTTAGCCGAACCTTGGAATTCGAACGAGAAAGAAGAGGAGATATTCATTTGTGACTCGAGAGGATGCTGCCTCTAGACGTGAGCTATTTAATTACTTGCATGGGGTGTGGAAAATGCATATGCTGACGGGTGATAGACAGTTTTGCGTTGTGGGTGACTGTGCGCCTGCATGCGCATGCATTGCCAAAGCTTATTCTCCAACGCGAGGCATGCAAGTCATACTTGATTTGTATCTATGGATGTTTGCTGAGCGAAATATTAGCGTGCTTGCTTTCTGTGTAGAGCGTGAGCGCATGCTTATTGTTGATGTTCTGGCACGTGGTCAGGTAGAGAAGGCGGGCGTCCTTCTTACGAGAGAGGGATCTTTCAAACTTGGTTCAAAGGCCACCCCGCTTGCACGTCCGCTAGTTGGTTAGTCGACGAGGCTGTTGGCTACTTGGACCGAGGCCTAGCCTATTCAACAAGCAAGAGCTACGCATCGGGAGTTAACCGGCTACGTAGCTTTGCAGAGGCTTATGAAACTAACAGATGGCACATTCGTTGGTGGGAGCCAGATTCTGCGCTTATCGTTCTATTCATGGCGTACATCATCGGACAAGTTTCGGTAGGGACCCTAAAAGTATATCTATATGGTATACGTGACTTTTGCCTTTCGCGAGGATTGGATGATCCGCTACAGGACTATTACGTGGAGAGGTGCTGGCGGGGCATCAAACGCAGCAAAAAGAAAGAGAAGGATGTGCGTTTGACGCTGATTTTAGACTTGCTAATCCGTGTCGTTTCTTATGCGGTTACGTTGCTTGTTTCGGGTCGTGTTAGTCCGAGAGAACGACATGACATTATTGTTATCTGCTCAGTTATGGTATGGGGGGTCGTCGGCCTTTTCCGTGTTGGCGAATTAGTTGTTTCTGGACCTAAACATTATGCGCGCATCTTGAGGCGAGCTCATTGCACGTTTTGATGGAGGACGATGGAAACATTTGTTTGCGAGTTGTCCTGGATGGCTCGAAAACAGACCCATTCAGAGGTGGAGTTGATGTTTGGCTTGCGGACCTTCAACAGATGCTCGTTTCGCCAGTGTTTTGGTATAAGAAGTTAGATTCGTCTTGTATTTCAGTCGGACTCAACAGTGGCAGTGCACAAGCTATGTTCAGATGGAGCAACGGCACTGCTGTATCGCGTGAGACGTTTGTGACTCATGCTCGTGCGTTGTTGGTAGATGCGGGTATCGCATTTGGCAAGGATTTCAACGGAATTTCGCTGAGGCGAGGGGGCGCTAAGTCTCTTAAGCTAGCGGGTGCGTCCGATTTAACCATTATGAGAGCGGGACGCTGGTCATCTGACTATTTCAAGAAATACGTTGAGACTTCTCGTTTTGAGATTTTACAAGAGCAGCGTTA
>WBZZ01004319.1:0-20000 GCA_019918135.1 Paulinella micropora | reverse complement strand
AGTAGTAGTAGTAGTAGTAGTAGTAGTAGCCTGTAGTTATCGTATGTATGTATGTATGTATGTATGTATATATTTATGTATGTATGTATGTGATTAAATAAAAATGTAAATACTTAAAATAAAAAGAGTAGTAGTAGTAGTAGTAGTAGTAGCCTGAGACAAACAAACAAACAAACAAACAAACAAACAAAAAAAAAAACAAAAGAGAGAGAGAGAGAGAGAGGAAGGGGGGGGGGGGGAAAGGGAGAGGAAGAGCGGACGTGTGTGTGTGTGCATGCATTCCAATTGGAAAAATTAATAAACTAAGAAAAGCAAGAGTTTTTTAATAATTCAAATTCGTTATTAATATGTGGCAAAAAAAACTAAAAATCATTCATAACGTATTTCTATGTAAATATTAATATTATTATATATAATAATATCAAGTTCAATTTTGATTACAAGGAAGCATTCCTTCAACATGTCACAAGTTATTAATAATGAAAACATCAGCAATATTATTAATATTCATAATTATTATACTATTAACATATATTACAGAAAAAGTGACATCGATGACATATATAATAAAGAATATTAATATTAATATTGAAGTATAGGTTTCCATCTATGAGAGTATTTCATTTATATGTTTCCATCTATGAGAGTATTTCATTTATATTATTACTGCGCTTCCTGTTGAGTAGCAAGTGTTTTGACATTATTATAATAAAAGCAATGTCTGTAAAGATTTTTAAAACTGTTTAGGGCACCTACGCCAACTCCGCGCTGCCAACCCCACCCCGACGCGCGGAGCGCTGCGGGGTGGGGTTGGCAGCGCGGGTTGTTGGCGTAGGTGCCCCCCCCCCCCGTCATTACGCCCGTGTGTGATAATTTCCCTGCGGGCGATTACACACTCCAAACCCATTTAAAAAAGTCGGCTCAGCCGGAATGTCCATCTTACCATCATCCTCGTTAGTCGCCTGTGCGACATCGTCTTCGGGTGGAGATATTTGTGAGCCCGCCTGTACATTATCGCGGATGGTCGTCACCTCAGGTGTAGGTGTACGGCGACAACTACTGTTGTGCCCCTCTGCTATCTCTTTGTGCATCCCTGCCGTAGCAGAACTATATATTGGGGAGCCTATTGTCCCTTCAAAGCTGTCTATGAGTGGTATTGGTGGGGGATCAACAACCCTAACCGTCGGTGGTGCGATACTGACTGTAGCCACCTGACCTGGCGTTGGTGACACCTCCATCCTGTCTACCCTGTCTATCGGCTGAGTCGTAACCACCATTTTCGTGTCTACTGATGGTGCGGATGTGATCGTGACTGTCTCACCCGTCCCGTCGACGGTGCAGCTGTGGATGCCGACCCCCGATCGGACGGTGGCGTGTCCGCGATCTCCACTACCCGTTTGCCGGTGGGGTCGTAAATTCCATTCCGGTCTTGACGACGGGGGTCACCGTCTGCGATGGCTACCAACGGGTCTGTGAAGCGTACCCGCTTGCTAGCCCTTGGGTGTGCCTGTGCGAGAGGTTGTCTATCCCTTGAATCGTCGTTTCTTTGAGGACTTCTGTCCCGCTTGCTGGCCTTGGCCTGCACACCACACGTGACGTGTTGTGAGCGTTTGCGTTTGCGTTTGCGTGCGGCGGGCGTACCCATCTGGCTCAGGAGTGACTCCTGCCCGGGCATGTATGCCGCGAACTTGTCCGCCGCCGGGAATTGGCTCTTGAGCATTTCGGCCTCCTGATCGAAGGAGGCGCACCAACCCGCCACGTGCCCGTTCGGCATCAGTGAGACCCGTCCGTGTTCGTCAACGTCCGGGAATGGTAGGTTCATGTGTGCCTGCTGTTTTGGGCAGGGCACCCAATCGCCATCTTCCGGCCTTCTGACCTTCGACTCTCCCGCCTTGTATCGGCGTATGTACCTCTTCATCGCTATTGGATGCTGTGGGGTGCCCGGGATTGTGTGCCATTGTCGACACGACTTCCCCATGAGGCAAGGCCATACTCAGAATCGACGGTCTGCTAAGCCGTTAAAAGCAAGGGCGTGATGGTAATAGTCACACAGGGTGTTAGACTTGACCGCTGGCGGGTTGCCAATGTCTTCTAACCTTTGTATCCCATATGGACAATTAGCCGGACCAGGTTCGATGGGTAATGGGCTGAGAGGGTGATTGGTTTGACGTGCGATAGGACGTGTTTTCTTTTTCTTCGTCGCCGGCTGACGTGAGGGCGGGGCCCCTTGTGTCTGACTAACCGGCGGTGGTGCGGGGGCAATATGGGAGGTGGTGTGTACATGGGCATGTTGAACTGTGGTGCTTGGTATGTATGAGGTGGTGATGTCAAACCCACCGGTGGTGGTGACTGAAAGCCCGTGTTCGACGGTGAGACATATGGCGTTGTATTCCCGCTTGTATAGGGGGGTGCGGACATGTATGGGTTCGATAATCCACCCGAGCCCATCCCACTATTTTGGCCCCAATATGGGTTCGAAGAGCTTGAGGAGCTCGACGATGATTGCCAATAAGGATTAGATGAGCTTGATGATGATCGACTGTATGAGCTGGACCCCGTTTGTGACTGTCCTCCCCATGTTGTGGATGTGACAAACGTGAGAATATCAAATTGTGGTTCGTTTGCTGTTGCCTGATGATCCGGCAATTGCAACCCCACAGTTTGCATGGCCTAAAGTAGGACCGACGCCCTTCTCGCGCGTTCTTCCGCCTGTGTCACAGGCCCGAATATCCTATCCACGAATGCTCTATCCCACTTGCGAATCTCGACAAGTCGGTGTATGCGGAAGCTCTTAACCTTAAACACCTTGTCATCGGCGCGTTGAGCTTCCGACATTACCTACCGTATGTAGGATTCGCCTGTCGTTCGGCCCGTGGCGCCGTTGTTACTCTAGCTATGCCCTTAAGCACCGCCATTAACAACGCTGCCAGATCCGTTTTGACAAGGGGCGTTATAAGTTTCTGAGGGAGGTCTATGATATCGTTGTGGGAAACGTTTGCCTCCCACATGCGCTGTGCCATAGTTGCCACTAGATCCTCCACTATCTCCGCATCGCACATATACCCCCCAGTTAGCTCCACGGACGAATTGTTCGAGCAGATAGTGTGATCGCATGGGATTTTTCAACTTCCCGTCACGGATCAACCTAGCTGCATCTTCGTCCCAGATGTTCCAACGGGTATTGAGCAAATCTTGTGATGCCCACCGACTAGCTTTGTTTGCTATCAATTTTGGTATCGGCTTCGTTCAAGCCGAACTGCCCCACTGTGCTATCCATGCAGGCATATCCAAACAATAATAACAATCCCTCCCCATAATCGGGGAGTAAGTGTTGTCGCCAACTTTTTCTCTCCGTAAGGGTTTGGTCCCACACATGGACTACGTTCTTCAGGTTTCGTGCCGTAACGACATTCATTCCTTGAAGATTCGCAGCCATTTCCAACAGAGCACCTTGAGTAGGCCATCGAATGTCAATCGCTGTTGACAGGTCGTCTTCTTCTGTTGTATACGCAAAATTAAGGGAGGGTTGTTTTTCCTTGTCGACAAATAAAGTACCCACCAAAGATTGGTATCTATGGTGGTTTTCATGCCACGCAGCGTCTAACAAGTTATCCCTTACTGAAGCTAGGGTTGTGTATAGCTCGATGAGACAAAAGATGTCACAGTATCCATTCAACGTGAGGCTTGGGTGTGTCTCGAACATTAGGCCCAGAATACCCTTATCCTTTCCATCGTCGAAGGTACACTTGACCCATTCCCTCTCATCGTACCAGTTGTTGGGGAAGTAGAATGAAGTGACTTCCTTCGGGGTAGTGAATTGTTCCGCCACCACCGCGCCGTTGGGGTACTAGGCCACCCCTCAGGTCGATGTCGGAGTTGGTCAGCTATGACATTATTCTGCACCTTTCGCTGTGGTATGACAACCACATTGTCCGTGTTTCTCCAGGGGGAACGAGGAATCGTTTCTTCCTCCGTTCTTCCTGCCCCTCTCGCCGGAGATACGAACCCCTCATTTAGGGTAGATGCGTTGTTTGTGTCAGATCCTGCTGACATGTCTAATCGTATTGCGGTAGATGGTCTCGTGGTAGAGCCTATCCGCGCATTTTGCATTTTGCCCCTTGGGGGTGGAGACGAGCAGTGTCGTGTGTTTCTTGTCTATATGTGTTGTCGTGTTCGTTGTGCTGTTCTGTGTTTTGTTCGTTGTGTGATCAGTGCTTGTATCAAACACAACCCACTACAACCCAACAACCAACCCACACACACACACCAACAAACAGTCAAGGTAGAAAGTGTACTCACCCCCCCCCCCCCACTCTGCTAGGGGAAGCCTTGCTGTTCTTGCTGCCAAGCCAGACGATGCGTACGTGTGCACCCTGGCAGTACACAACAAACTTTCTGCTACTCTGTAACCCCCTCTCTGCTGTCACAACCGAAAAAGTGCAAAAAGGTTTTCAATGATCCTCTCTGGGCTCAGCCCAATGGATCACTTTATTCCTTTGCTTTTGCACGAAGATGTCTTTTCCAACTCAAAGAACAACCTTGGTTTGTCTGTTCTGATTGTGGTAGGTAGGTTTGTGAGCCGCAAGTTGTCGTGTATGTGTTTGTGTGTGTATGTACAGAGTGCTGTAGACTCTTCACACACTGCTTGCTGTTTGTCTTGGAAGCTGCTGCTCGGTTTCCGAGTTCTTGCTTTTGCACAAAGGTGTCTTTTCCAACTCAAAGAACAACCTTGGTTTGTCTGTTCTGATTGTGGTAGGTAGGTTTGTGAGCCGCAAGTTGTCGTGTATGTGTTTGTGTGTACAGAGTGCTGTAGACTCTTCACACACTGCTTGCTGTTTGTCTTGGAAGCTGCTCGGTTTCCGAGTTCTTGTCCTTGCTGACCTATTCAACACCACACCACACGTTTGGAGTGTTTTGGTATGATGTGAGGTGTGTGTTTTGTTGGTTTCTGACGAAAATAAAAATCGTCCCAAAAACAACCTCCGTTATGGCTTTCCTGTGTCTGTTTCACACGTAATTTCCCTGGCCTATGTCTTGTCTGACTCGGGCCTACCACCCCTCTAAGAGACTGCCACCTTGATTGGTGTAGGATGTGTGTTGTTTGTACAAACAGCCTACGGTTTATGCGGCAAATGAATAGAGTGTTTTGCTTGTCTGTTTTTCTCTGCCCCTACACACGTTCTTACGTTTCCCTGACTAGTGTGTGTGTGCTAAGCAGCGGTCTCATGGCAGAACAAACTAGAGTTAGAGTGTGTAATTGTTTGTTGTTCTCCTCGTGAGGAGTGTGTGTAGGCCCGGGATAAGTCACAGTGTAGGCCCGGAGTGTTGACAGGGAACTGACAGGAGGGTTTTCCCACTCCCTTTAGGTTGCCTATACTAGAAATCACTCCTCAGACTCGACAATAGTGTCGACAATCAATCCAGTGTACACTACTGTGTTTCTGCCTCACTGAATACACTCTCTATGCACCCTTACACTTTCTAAACACACTACTGTAGGTGTCAAAATCGTACACACAACAACTTGAATGTCTTGCCGTGCCGCTTTGTGGGCCTCTGTGTTCACTGCTGTTTTCGTGCACAACAAGCTCCTAACATCTCCCCAACTCCTTTCCTACACTCTTCCAACACCTTTCCTTCTTCTTTTGCTTAGGGGAGCGGCTTTTTTCAAATTGCTAAACTGAAATTTGGAGGATATAAAAATCTAGGCTGGGACTCCACTTTTGTCGGTTATATATGTTCAAAAGATATTATTTATTGCAAACCGGGGTATTTATCCATCCAATTTCACAGCACTCTGAAAATAACCTAATCTTCCTCCTCTACAAAGAGAAGAAACCAGTATGGCGGAAAATGTAGGAGCCAAGCAACAAAAAGGAAAAAGAGAGGCATTTGCACGTGTCACCCCTAACGATAATATTAAACTGCTTAAAAAAAGTAGTACCGGTCATGAATCGTAATATTATCGTTTTCAACCGGCTCAAAAGTATATAAATAAAAACGGATGTAACTACATCTTAAAGAGATATAGCTCTTCTATACATCACTGTATAAGAAAGTTAAGAAAAGGTCACATATTTACCTATCTGAGCCTACATACCGACTGGACACTTGGAGTCAGTCACGAATCTCCCTTTTTCCAAGTGAGGCTTGTGGTTGAGTCAGTTTGTTTTTTATCATTAAATTCCTTTCTTCCCGAGTTTCATAAGGGTTTACCTAACGGTCTTTCACTGTAATAAGGTAGTACACTAGTAATGAGTCTACCACTGTCGGTAGTCTTTTTCAAATTATTATAAAAAATTCAACAGCACAGCCCTGGCCAAAATTCACCTTCGACTGCTTGGTTGTTTGATTTGTGCGGGCTTGCTAGCTTTGCTCAGCTTTTTCGCCGAGCTAGATTGCTTACGCGGGCCCTGGCTGCTGCTCTGCTGCTGGAGGCTCTGTTTCTTCCTATTCTCCACACTCTCTGTCTTTTGCTGATTGTGCTGCTCGTGGATATCGCTCCCACGTGTCTCCTCCTGTTGTTCCAAGTTGTTGTCTCGCTCTTGCTGCTGTTGGTCCTCTTCTTCGCTCCGCTTGCGACCAGCAAGCTTTTTCGTTCTTTTTCGCGCATTCTTCTGTTTGCTGTTTTGGTCGGCCACGCGGCTTTGTTTCCTCGTGTTGGTGTCCTTTACATAACATAACATGACATAACATAACATGACATACAATCAACATAACTCACTATTGCCCTACTGTCCCATCTACTGCCTCACTATTACCTTTCCGGACTGAGCCGAGTCTAAAGTGAAAGAGCTAATCGCGTCTCCAGCTAAATTCACGTACCTAGCAACCAATCGAAAAAGAAGGGGGGGAAGGGGGGAAGGGGGGGGGGGGGGGGGGGGGTAATAAATGTATATATAAGAAAACTAAATTGACAAAAGAAAAAGAAAAGAAAAAAGAAAAGAAAAGAAAAGAAAGGGGGGGGGGGGGAAGGAGACAAAAGCAGAAGAGATGCTAAAACACACGAGCATATGCGAAAAGTACATTCAGATGAGAAGTTCCTAGTTTCAGAGTACAAAAAGCTATGACTTTAAGGGCTTCGTTCTCAGCATATTTGGTTGTTGCGGTTTGTGCAGTAGAAGACGGGAGGGAAATTTGCGATAAATTTCCGGGAAATCACCGCAAATATCGCGAAAGTTTCGCTGCCTTTATCCTCCTGGTCATGTACCATACGACTGTGACGAAAAGACCCAGCGCGAAGCACATGAGGAGAATAATATGCCAGTCAACCTGCACACCAAGTCAAATATTGAGCACCAACCACCCACCCCCCCCCCCCCCCAAATCACTCAAAAACATCCCGACTAACCTAAGAAATACACAACACACAAAGGAGAAGCGGGCCAGAGGGGATTGGTGGGCAAGCAGAGGCAGCAAGTTGAAGAGTGGAAAACGCGGGTAAAGTTTATGAAAAAGGGGAAACGCGGTAAATTTCCGGCAAGTACCGCAAATACCGCAAAAATTCCGCTGTGTTCGCCCTTGCCGCTATCTTACAGTATCATCATACCCCCCAAGCGATAAGCAAGATGATCCCCAGCGATAAAAGCGTAACTAGCGTGGTCTTGAGGATGGTGAAGGTCTCCTGTGAGACACCTGTGTAGAGTGGCAAGATATTTGCGGGGAACTGCGGGCCTATGCTATCTGCTTGTCTCTATCTCTGTCTCTCTCGGTCTCTTTCTGACTCGGTCTCTCTCGGTCTCTCTCGGTGTCTCTCTCTCCCTCTGGTGTCTCTCTCTCTCTCTCTCTCTCTCTCTCTCACCTCTCTCTGATCTCTCTCATCTCTCACATCACTCACATCATCTCTCTCATCTCTCTCCTCAGTCTCTCTCTCTCTCTCTCTTCTCTCTCTCTCTTCTCTCTCTCCTCTTCTCTCTCTCCTCTTCTCTCTCTCTCCTCTTCTCTCTCTCTCTCTCTCTCGCAATCTCTCTCTCTCTCTCATCCTTTCACATCCTCTCTCTCTCTCTCTCGCACACACACACACACACACCATTCCCCCCCCCCCCCTCTCTCTCTCACTCTCTCTCTTTCTCTCTCATCTCTCTCTCTTCCTCTCTCTCCCTCCCTCTCTCTCTCTCTCTCTCTCTCTTCCTCTTTCTATTTCTCTCCCTCTCTCTCTCTCTCTCTTCCTCTCTCTCTCTCTCTCTTTCTCTACACACACACACACACACACACTCACTCTCTCTCTCTCTCTCTCACACACACACTCACTCTCTCTGATATTCCTTCTTCTCTCTATCTCCTCTTTCTCCATAAAAATATCTCTCTCCTACTAAAAACTCGCTCTCTCTCTCTCTCACACACACACACATTCACTCTCCCTCCCTCTCTCTCTCTCTCTATATATATATATATATATATATTTATATATATATATATATCTTGTTGTTGTTGTTGTTGTCGTCGTTGTTGTTGTTGTTGTCGTTGTTGTTTTTGTAGTTATTTTTGTTGTTGGTGTTGGTGTTGTTGTTGTTGTTGTTGATGATGATGGTGTTGCTGATGTTGCTGATGTTGGTGTCGTTGTCCTCGTCGTCATTGTGTTTTTGTTGTTGTTGTTGTTGTTGTTGTTGCTGCTGCTGCTGCGCTGCTGCTGTGCTCCTGTTGTCGTAGTCGTAGTCGTCGTCGTCGTCGTTGTTGTTGTTGTTGTTGTTGTTGTTGTTGTAAATTTAATTAAAGTAATTAAACCAGTGGCATGATGGTGCATGGATAATTGTTGTTGCTGTTGTTGTTGTTGTTGTTGTTGAATTTATAATCAATAACTAGATAGAGTGTGGCTACGACCAAATTGTTGTGTTGTTGCTATTGTTGTTGTTGTTGTTGTTGTTGTTGTTGTTGTTGTTGCTGCTGCTGCTGGTTGTTGCTGGTTGTCGGAGGTGTTCGTGGTGGTGGTGACTCACCAGGCTGGAAAAGGCTGGTAACGAGTTGTTGGGCCAGCCCGACCTCGGTCATGGTTACTAGCCACCTCTCCAAAGTACTTCGAACCTATGACCCGGATCCATTTGTGATGTTAGGTTCTGTTTTGTTCAGAAGGAAAGGTCAGTCTATTTTGAGTGAAAGAGAAGGAATTTCTTAGGTTCTGTTTTGTTCAGAAGGAAAGGCCAGTCTATTTTGAGTGAAAGAGAAGGAATTTCTTACAGGACCATAGGCGAAGGGGATCAAAATATGAACCAGATAAGAACAACAACAACGAAGGTAATAACAGAGCCAATCCAAAATGGGACATCAGAGAGGTAGTCTAGTAGTAGTAATAGTAATAGTATTATTATTATTATTATTATTATTAGTAGTAGTAGTAGTAGAAGTAGAAGTAGTAGCAGTAGCAGTAGCAGTAGTAGTAGTAGTAGTAGTAGTAGTAGTAATAGTAGTAGTAGTAGTAGTAAGTAGTAGTGGTAGTAGTAGTAGTAGTAGTAGTAGTAGTAGTAGTAGTAGTAGTAGTAGTAGTAGTAGTAGTAGTAAGAATAGGTTCAAGATCCAACGCTTGACCAAAATATGCGGTACTTGCAAAACCACTTCAACAACTATGAGTCAGACAACTCATCTGCCTCCCCAAGAACCAACAACAGGTCAGCAAATGCAACCATGTCTAGTTCCAGTTCGACGTTCCCTGCCAGTGAGGCACCGCAGTAAGCCATGAGCTCCTTACTACAGCCCAACCCCCCACCCCTGGAACACCTACCAGAACAGACTCAACCCAACAATACACCATCACACCCACCAGCACACATCATACACCCACACCTCACATCTCTTCCCCCCAAGGTAAACAAACACTTCTGTATGTATCATACAAATATCCGCGGTATAATAGGAAGCCACCAAACCCTGCTTAACCATCTATCCAACCCTGACTGTACTCACTTCATCCCAGATATTATATCACTTACTGAATCCAAAATAGCACCAGGTACACCACACACCCACTTCCCAATCCCAACATACACATCCTACCATACCACCGATGTGTCCGTCTACTAGAACGACATGCACCATCACAATTTCTGAGTCTAAAATCTCAAAAGCTTCTGGCATAATCATGCAGGTACACAGCACATAACATAAAAATAATCCTATCCACACCATATTCCATATCTACAAAAGACCACTCTCGCAATCCTACGACGGCACTTTCTTCCAGGAGCTCCAAAACCACACGCAAGGTACCCTCTCTGCCTCCCCACACACTAGCATCACGATTGTTGGTGACCTTAACCTTGACCTCTTGCGCCCTACCAAACAGGTATGTGACTTCCTTGCTGTCAATAACTTACACACCACAATCAAAACTGCCACCCGCAAAGCAAAGAGCAATAAATTGCTTGATGTTATCTTAACATCACTCAGCTGCGGTATCACATCTGACGTTTTACCTATATGCATCTCTGACCACCACCCTTCTACGCTATCTTTCACACCCCAATCGCACATAAGAATAATAATAGTAAAATCCTAAGTAATAAGATATATGAAGATATGGTGCAATAATGAAAGTAGAGCTATGATTAAGAAGCAAAGAGAACTGTATGAAATAAAAATAGCATGCGCAGTTAAAAGTAATAGGATTAATTGTAAACATAGAAATAAAACTACTAGGGAGATTAAGAAAGCTAAGAAAGCTTATTTGACTACCCTAATGGAAAAACTAAGTGACGACCCAAAAAAACGTATGAGTGCGTTGAGAAAATTGATCCCACATACACAGGGTCTAAAGACGTCCCCCACCCGGCTCCATGTAGATGACAAGGTTATCACCGACCCCAAAGGTATTGCCAACGCACTCAACAGACACTACACGACGGTCGGCTCCAAGGTCAGTGCCCAAATCCCCCAAGAACATAAAGCCAGAGAAGAGGAAATAGACCTAACGCAGAGACAACTGCCTACCTTTACACTCAAACGCATTTTGCAGGATGATGTAGTCGAGACACTGAAAGCAATAAACAGAAACAAAGCTGAAGATATAAACAAAATAAAGCCAGCCATAATGCAAGACCTTACAGAATACATTGCTCCAATACTAACCAAGCTCTTTAATAAAGCTATAGAACGTAACCAATACCCGGATGCACTAAAAAAAACTTAAGTTATAGAAATATATAAATCTAAAGATAGAACGTTGCCTGAGAATTACAGACCTATCTCGCTACTGCCAATTATCGCTAAGGTCTTTAACACTATACTCAACAAGCAACTGATGGCCCACCTCACCAGGTACGACATCCTCTCCCGAACTCAATATGCTTTCCGACCACACTCAAACACAACAATCACCACACAAACCATCCTAAACCACATCCAAAACCTCAAAGGCCCAGGACGGTACTTGCTTGCTCTGTTTATCGACCTATTGAAAGCTTATGACACCATCGATGAAACACTCATCCATAAACTACGAAATAATATAAATTTTAGCGATAACACCACTACCTTTTCAAATCATACCTCACAAGACGATAAAAAACCGTATTTACCAAATATGCTCGTTCTTACCCACGGAAGATCACACATGGGATCCCGCAAGGTAGCACACTCTCAACAACGCTCTTCATTCTATACATCAACGATATTATACTCTCACTAACACACAGAAAAGTCTTTGCATATGCAGATGACACCATACTCATCATTGCTGCTAAGAATAAAGAGCAACTCCAGGAACAAGCACAAACTGATACAACTAACCTTGTCCGTTACTTCCACAGACATAACCTAGTACCCAACCCCACCAAAAGAACCTATACTATCTTCCACAAGCATGAACAGAAGGTGCAGCTCGACTGGACTATTGACGGCAAGAGGCTCCAACAAGAACGAAAGGTAAAAGTATTAGGTACAACCATACAAAGCAACCTGTCCTTCCGTGAACATATTCAATCTATTGTGTTCCGCCTTCAACCGTTTGTCCAAATGTTTCGCTATGTGAACAGCCTACTTCCCACCCATATCCTCCTCCAACTCTACTATGCACATGTATACCCCCTACTTATGTATGGTATCTCTATATGGGGATCTGATGACTACAACACCATTATACACCCACTCATTATCATTCAAAAACGTATAATCCGTCTGATCTGCCTCAAATCATGGAGAACACCTACCAAACCACTTTTTGCCAAACTACGCCTACTCAACATACTTAACATGTATAAGTACAGCGTATGCATGGATGCACACTCCCTTATTTACCCAGCCTTCAAGGCTTTCCTACCCCTCCACTACAACAACATCCGACCAATTACAGCTGTTCATAACTACAACGCTAGGCGATCATCAAAGAAACACATGTACAACGACTCAAAGACTGGTCAGTACAGCAGAGCCGCACAAGCACAATGGGATAAGCTACCAGAACATCTGAGAGACATCTCATACAAAGCTGACTTCAAAAATGAACTCAAGACGTATCTCTTACAGCTGCAGCAATCCTGACACTGCCTACGGGCCTCAAGAGGGCGTTGGACACCTCATCATCAGATGATACCTGAGTGTGGGACAAGTTAAGCGTTGATCACATCCGCCGGAGTGTGGTTAGCCAAACCCCCTTGGGGAGTCACCTCGTGTCTTCCAGCTTTTGTGAGTGCCACCGTTTTATATACAACTGAATGGGCTATAATACTTATAACGTATATACACATATATATATATAATTTATATATTTATATATATATATTCATTCCCCCCATTTTTTTTTGTTTTTTTTTTTTTTTTTGTTTTTGTTTTTTCCACGAAGCCAGAACTTTACTTTAATTTCACAACAGATTAATTTAATATTTTTATTAAATTCATATATATATACAATGTATACATTGTATATATATAATATATTTTATCCTTATTTTTATTTTTTCACTTTATTTTATTTATTTTATTTTAACATTTTTACTATTTTATTTTAATATTTTAATATTTTAATTTAATTTTCATTATTTTTAATAATTTGAGAAGTAGGTCACCATCTACTTAAATCAATAGCTCTTGAGCAAACGATTTGTATGGATGACCAGAGGTTAATAACTTCATTAAATCGAAGGCCTAGGCCTAGTAGTAGTAGTAGTAGTAGTAGTAGTAGTAGTAGTAGTAGTAGTAGTAGTAGTAGTAGTAGCAGCAGTAGTAGTAGTAGTAGTAGTGGTAGTAGTAGTAGTGGAAGTAGTAGTAGTGGAAGTAGTAGTAGTAGTAGTAGTAGTAGTAGTAGTAGTAGTAGTAGTAGTAGTAGTAGTAGTACTAGTAGTAGTAGCAGCAACAGTAGTAGTAGTATAGTAGCAGTAGTAGTAGTTCCGGCAAAACAGTGGATTAGGATTACCTTAGTTAAATAAAACAAGCCTCGTGTTTTGCGATTTGTGTAATACGTTCTGCTCTCCACTCTTATGTTGAACCTGTAATTCGGGTTAACACATAAACTTAACGCGGTTATGATAGCAGTAGCAATAGCAGTAGCAGTAGCAGCAGCAGCAGTAGCAGTAGCAGTAGCAGCAGCAGCAGCAGCAGTAGTAGTAGTAGTAGTAGGTAGTAGGTAGGTAGGTAGGTAGGTAGGTAGGTAGGTAGGTAGTAGTAGTAGTAGTAGTAGTAGTAGTAGTAGTAGTAGTAGTAGTAGTAGTAGGTAGTTGGTAGGTTAGGTAGGTTAGGTAGGTTAGGTAGGTTAGGTAGGTTGGGTAGGTTGGGTAGGTTAGGTAGGTTGGGTAGGTTGGGTAGGTTAGGTAGGTTAGGTAGGTTAGGTAGGTTGGGTAGGTTAGGTAGGTTAGGTAGGTTGGGTTGGGTTGGGTAGGTTGGGTAGGTTCGTTAGGTTCGTTAGGTTCGTTAGGTTAGTTAGGTTATTTAGGTTAGTTGGGTTAGTTAGGTTCGTTAGGTTCGTTAGGTTAGTTGGGTTCGTTAGGTTAGTTAGGTTCGTTAGGTAAGTTAGGTAAGTTAGGTTAGTTAGGTTCGTTAGGTAAGTTAGGTAAGTTAGGTTAGTTGGGTTAGTTAGGTTCGTTAAATTAGTTAGGTTAGTTAGGTTAGTTAGGTTAGTTAGGTTAGTTACTTTAGTTACTTTAGTTAGTTTAGTAACTTTAGTTGGTTTAGTTACTTTAGTTATTTTAGTTACTTTAGTTACTTTAGTTAGTTTAGTTAGTTTAGTTAGTTTAGTTAGTTTTGTTACTTTGTTAGTTTTTTAGTTTGTGTGTTTGATAGTTTGTTAGTTTGTGTGTTTGTTGTTTGTTAGTGTGTGTGTGTTTGTTTGTTTGTTTGTTACTTTGTTAGTTTGTGTATGTTTGTCTGTTAGTGTGTTTGTTTGTTTGTCTGTTTGTTTGTTTGCTTGCTTGCTTGTTTGTTTGCTTGCTTGCTTGCTTGTTACGTTAGTTACGTCAACGTCAACGTCAAAGTCAAAGTCAAAGTCAAAGTAAAAGTAAAAGTCAAAGTCAAAGTCAAAGTAAAAGTAAAAGTAAAAGTAAAAGTAAAAGTAAAAGCAATAGTAAAAGTAAAACTCGTAAAAGTAAAAGTAAAAGTAAAAGTAAAAGTAATAGTAATAGTAATAGTAAAAGTAAAAGTTAAAGTTAAAGTTAAGTTAAGTTAAGTTAAGTTAAGTAAGTAAGTAAGTAGTAGTAGTAGTAGTAGAAGTATAGTAGTAGTAGTAGTAGTAGTAGTAGTAGTAGTAGTAGTATGGGATAAGCTACCAGAACATCTGAGAGACATCTCTTACTGAATTCAAAACTGAACTCAAGGCGTATCTCTTACAGCTGCAATAATCATGACACTGCCTACGGGCCTAAAGAGGGCGTTGGACACCTTATCATCAGATGATACCTGAGTGTGGGACAAGTTAAGCGTTGATCACATCCTAAGCCAGAGTGTGGTTAGCCAAACCCCCTTGGGGAGTCACCTCGTGTCTTCCAGCTTTTGTGAGCGCCACCGATATATATACAACTGACTAGGATTATAATACCCTCAACGTATATATATACATATATATATGCATATTATATATATATATAATATTATATTATATCTATACATATTTTTCCTATTATTATTATTAACTTCATATATATATATATGTATATGTATATATATAATATATAATATATACATATATATATATATTACCTTTTATGTCATTTCATTTTTACTTTATTTCTTTATTTTATTTTCATTTTATTTTTAATACTTTCAATCTATTTTTATTTTATTTTAATACTTTTAATAATTTAATTTCATTATTATTAATAATGTGAAGTAGGTCACCATCTAGTTAAATCAATAGCTCTTGAGCTAACGATTTGTATGGATCGACCAGAGGTTAAATTGTTAACTTCATTAAACCGAAGGCCTAGGCCTAGTAGTAGTAGTAGTAGTAGTAGTAGTAGTAGTAGTAGTAGTAGTAGTAGTAGTAGTAGTAGTAGTAGTAAGTAGTAGTAGTAGTAGTTCACGGGAAATTATTCAAGAAGCATCATGTCCTACCAGAAGAGAGCAAAACCATCAACACCATCAAGAGCAAACACCTCAGACAATCCCAACAAAAACAACATGCGAAACATGCTCGAATTGAATCCACCGAAAAAATTTTCGGAAAACTCAGCAAAACAACCGAGGAAACTGAAAAACAAGACGGCAACGGAAACGCGCCAAAAACGATGGAAGAAAAAATGGATGAAATGCTGAAAAAAATGCATGACATGACCATGAAGCTGCTGCAATGTGAGGCAAAAGTTGAAAGCCTAACGAGAGAACTCAAAGAGGAACGAGATCGAAACAGGTTTTCCTCCAACAACAGCACCACCTCACACATTAGCAGACCCCAGTCCATGCAATCTTCCAGTGCATCCTCATCACACAGCAACAACAACAACACACTTCAAGGCAGCTGGAAACAACCCTTTAATCTCACAAACAGCAACTTGCATGAAAGTTTCCCGTTACATAAAAGGGAAGAACCACCGGTAGTACTCCCAAACAACGAATCTTTGGACACCGCGATAATCACCGGAATTCCATATGATTCCAAAGAAACTCAAAAACAAACTCAGAAAATAGTAACAGCTTTAATGAAAGCGAAAGGTATGGACTGTAAGGATGGTGACATATTACTTTGCAAAAGAATGATCTCGGACCATGCAGCAAAGATGTACAACCCGGAAACAGCAAAAACCACGCCTGCGATAAAAGTCCGGTTTGCAAGTAATCAGCTGAAGAAAAATTTCGTCCGGTACGATAAATCTTCGCATCTCCAGCACAAGCAAATCTCGCAAATCACGCCACGCTTGCAGAATTACACGGGTAAAGATTACCACATCATGTGTAAAGAGAGCTTGTCACCTGAAACACGCAAACTCCTTGACCACACAAAGCAACTCATGAAGGACTACCCAAATTTCGTGGCAGCAGTGTGGACCACAGATGGTGAGATATATCTACGCCCACGAGAGAGTGAAAACAGATTTAAGATCCAACGCTTGACTCATATTCGGTACTTGAAGAACCACTTCAAGAACTGTGAGTCAGACCACTCATCTGCCTCCCCAAGGACCAACAGGTCAGGAAATACAACCATGTCTAGTTCCAGTTCGACGTTCCCTGCCAGTGAGGCACCGCAGTAAGCCATGAGCTCCTTATTACAGCCCAACCCCCTACCCCTGGAACACCTACCAGAACAGACTCAACCCAATTGCAACAATGCACCATTACACCCACCAGCACAAATCATACACCCACACCTCACATCTCTTCCCCCCATAAACAAACACTTCTCTATATATCATACAAATATCCGTGGTATAACAGGAAGCCACCAAACCCTACTTAACCATCTATCCAACCCTGACTGCACTCACTTCATCCCAGACATTATATCACTTACGGAATCCAAAATAACACCAGGTACACCACACACTCACTTCCCGATCCCAACATACACATCCTATCATACCACAGATGTGTCGGTCTACTATAAAAACGATATGCACATCACAATCTCTGAGTCTAAAATCTCAAAAGCCTCTGGCGTAATCATGCAGATACACAGCACAGAACATAAAAATAATCCAATCCACACCATATTCCATATCTACAAAAGACCACTCTCACAATCCTACGACTGCGCTTTCTTCCAAGAGCTCCAAAACTACATGCAAGGTATCCTCTCTGCCTCCCCACACACCAGCATCACGATTGTTGGTGACCTTAACCTTGATCTCTTGCGCCCTACAAAACAGGTATGTGACTTCCTTGCAATCAATAACCTCTTCACCACAATCAAAAATCCCACCCGCAAAGCAAAGAGCCATACATTGCTTGATGTTTATATTAACGACACTCACCTGCGATATCACATCTGATGTCTTACCTACATGCATCTCTGATCACCACCCCATCTATGCTATCTTTCACACCCCAATCACACATAAGAAAAATAATTATAAAATCCTAAGTAATAAGAGATATGAAGACAAGAAGGAAATAATAACAGAAGAAATAATTTATGAACTTAAGCAAGTTCTTGACCCAGAACTAAATAACGATACTCCTAATAATTATATAAATAAAATACATACAGCTATTAAGACAGTGGTAGAAAAGTATGAAAAGCGTGTAAAAAACGAAAATGGAAACCATGGTGCAATAATGAAATTAGAGCTATGATTAAGAAACAAAGAGAACTGTATGAAATAAAAATAGCATGCCCAGTTAAAAGTAATAGAACTAAGTATAATAAGCATAGAAATAAAACTAATAGAGAGATTAAGAAAGCTAAGAAAGCATACATGACTACCTTAATGGAAAAACTAAGTCACGATCCAAAAAAACGTATGAATGCGTTGAGAAAGCTGATCCCACAGACACAAGGTCTGAAGACCTCGCCCACCCAACTCCGCGTAGATGATAAGGTAATCACCGACCCCAAAGGTATTGCCAATGCACTCAACAGACACTACACGACGGTCGGCTCCAAGGTCAGTGCCCAAATCCCCCAAGAACATAAAATCAGAGAAGAGAAAAAAGACCTAACACAGAGAAAACTGCCTCCCTTTACACTCAAACGCATTTTGCAGGATGATGTAGTTGATACACTGAAAGCAATTAACAGAAACAAAGCAGAAGATATAAACAAAATAAAACCAGCCATCATGCAAGACCTTACAAAGTACATTGCCCCGATATTAACAACGCTCTTTAATAAAGCTATAGAACATAACCAATACCCTGATGCACTAAAAATAACTAAAGTTATTGAAATATATAAAGCTAAAGATAGAACGCTGCCTGAGAATTACAGACCTATCTCGCTACTGCCGATTATTGCTAAGGTCTTTGACACTATACTCAACAAGCAACTGATGACCCACCTTACCAGGTACGACATCCTCTCCCGAACTCAATACGCCTTCCGACCACACTCGAACACAACAATCACTACACAAACCATCTTAAATCACATCCAAAACCTCAAAGGCCAGGAAGGTATGTACTTGCTCTATTTATTGACCTATCGAAAGCCTATGACACTATCGATCATGAAACGCTCATCCATAAACTACGAAATAATATAAATTTTAGCGATAACACCACTACCTTTTTTAAATCATACCTCACAAAACGATACCAAACAGTATTTACCCAATATGCTCGTTCTTATCCACGCAAGATCACACATGGGATCCCGCAAGGTAGCACACTTTCAACAACGCTCTTCATTCTATACATCAATGATATTATACTTTCACTAACACACGGGACAGTCTTTGCATACGCAGATGACACCACACTTATCATTGCTGCTAAGAATAAAGAACAACTCCAAGAGCAAGCACAAACTGATACAACGAACCTTGTCCACTATTTCTACAGACATAACCTAGTACCCAACCCCACCAAAACCACCTACACTATCTTCCACAAGCATGAACAGAAGGTGCAGCTCGACTTGACTATCGACGGCAAGAGGCTCCAACAAGAACGAAAGGTAAAAGTATTAGGTACAATCATCCAAATCAACCTGTCCTTCCGTGAACATATACAATCTATTATATTCCGCCTTCAACCATTCGTCCAAATGTTTCGTTATGTGAACAGCCTACTTCCCACTCACATCCTCCTCCAACTTTACTATGCACATGTATACCCCCTACTTATGTATGGTATCTCTATATGGGGATCTGATGACTACAACACCATTATACATCCACTCATTATCATCCAAAAACGTATAGTCCGTCTGATATGTCTCAAATCATGGAGAACACCTACCAAGCCTCTTTTTGCCAAACTACGCTTACTCAACATACTTAACATGTATAAGTACAGCGTATGAATGGATGCACAGTCCCTTATTTACCCAGCCTTCAAGGCTTTCCTTCCCCTTCACTACAACAATATCCGACCAATCACAGCTGTTCATAACTACAACACTAGGCGGTCATCAAAGAAACACATGTACAACGACTCAACGACGGGTCAATACAGCAGAGCAGCACAAGCACAATGGATAAGCTGCCAGAGCACCTAAGAGATATCTCATACAAAGCAGATTCAAAAAGGAACTCAAAGCATATCTCTTAAGGATGCAAGAATCCTGACACTGCCTACGGGCCTAAAGAGGGCGTTGGACACCTCATCATCAGATGATACCTGAGTGTGGGACAAGTTCAGCGTTGATCACATCCTAAGCCGGAGTGTGGTTGGCCAAACCCCCTTGGGAGTCACCTCGTGTCTACCAGCTTTTGCGAGTGCCACCGTTATATATAGTACTGAGTGAGAATATAACACTTTCAACATATATATATATATATATATAATATTTATGTATATATATACATAGTACTGAGTGAGAATATAACTCTTTCAACATATATATACATATATATATTATATTATATTATATTATATTATATTATATTATATTATTATATATATTTCCGTTTTTTTTTTTCTTTTTCTCGTTCCTCACTGAACTAGAACTTTACTTTGACTTCATAAAAGATTAATCTAATATATAT
>WBZZ01004318.1:285000-300000 GCA_019918135.1 Paulinella micropora | reverse complement strand
ATTGTTCTGGTCTGCATTAAAAGCATAATATGTGAGATTGTATTCAGTAGAAGCAGAAGCTTTCAAACAAGCTGAGTTGTTGCTCGTCATAGTCTGCGGGGCTGTATACGTAGTAAGAGTTGAAGCACCCATTTTAATATCGCCTGTCATCGTGCATCCTGTTAATGGGATGTAAGATAACAACCCAGTAGCATTTACCCAATTTGTGCTATTATAGATTAATAATTGACCATTTACCACTGGCACCGTTATTATTACATCACTCAAAGCATCTATTGATTTATTGCCTAGCCGTGTATCAAAATCTGTATTTGCACTTGCTGTCGTATAATATAAATTAGTTCACTCTTTTAAGTCTGATGTTGATTTGTTAGAAAATCTTGTGTCAAACCTACCATCAGTATAGTATAAATTAGTTCACTCTTTTAAGTCAGTGGTCGTTTTTAATAAAAGCCTAGCATCAAAATCTGTATTTGCTCTGGCTGTGGTATAATATAAATTAGTTCTCTCCTTTAAGTCAGCGGTCGTTTTTAATAAAAACCTGGCATCAAAATCTGTATTTGCTCTCGCTGTGGTATAATATAAATTGGTGCCTAGCTGTCGTTTTTAATAAAAGCCTAGCATCAAAATCTGTATTTGCTCTCGCTGTAGTATAATATGAATTAGTTCCCTCTTTTAAGTCAGCGGTTGTTTTATTAGAAAATCTTTTGTCAAACCGCCCATCAGTATAATATAGATTAATTCCCTCTAGCCTCGCATCAAATCGGTCGTCAGTATAATAAAGATTTATCGGGTCAGCATCTTCTGGCACTCTGTCTGTGTTTAAGCCCACTATGTTCGTGTTCGTTAAGTCTAAGTTAAGTATATTGAGTGAGTCCACGACCAACTCATTAAGGCCTAACAAACTTTTGAATTGCGACATTCAAACAAAAACCGGATGTATATATTTTGGATAATAATTAATCCGATTAAAAATTATTTTTGGTTAGATATATAACCGTGACAAACGATACACTTTGAAAAAGCGTAGCGTTGCAATGCCGAGAGGTAATAGAGAGATTGCCATAAAGTATCTTGAACAAGCAACCATAATGAAGAAGCAATATGCGAGGCAAAGAAAGATTGAAAGGGCTAAGGAATTACTCCCGGAGGAAGAGAGTAAGAATGTGAAAGAAATGACCGAAGACGAAAAGATGGACCACGTGGCTATGGATTGAACCGATCAAAGATAAAACAACCAGTGAAGTATTAGAAGGATTAAAGAAAAATTGCGCAAACCTAAAAGAATTACATCTGACAACGGCAGTGAATATAAAGGACAAGTCGCCGAATACTTTAAAGACAACGAAATTGAACATACAACGAACGAAGTTGGCGACCACCGAACTATGGGAATAGTAGATAGATTTATTAGAACAATAAGGAACGATTTAAATTTTATGTGGGAAGTTAATGATAATTTCATTTGGGTTCCTTACATTTATGAAATTGTCAATAATTACAACAATACATACCATAATACAATAAAACCTACACCTATGGAAGTCTATGATGGTAAAAAGAAAAATATCATTGATCAAAAAATATATAGAGCCTGCATTATTAATAAATTTCCTAAGGGATGAACAGTCAGAAAAGAACTAGAAAGAACTGTTTTTAGTAAAGGCGACGTTCAATATTCGAAGAAGGTATACACTGTTAAAGGCCGGAAAGGTTTCAAGTTTATTTTAAGTTCGGATGAGATTGTAAGTCCTCAACAATTATTAAAATCTAAAATGAACGAACAACCGGACGAAGTTAAACCTCAATTAGCTGAAAAAGTCAAGGAAGCAACTAAAGAAAAAAAGACCTGTCACTTAATATTAAAGTCATTAGACATAAAACCGGAAAATATCAGGGTAAGTGCCCAGATTAAAAATAAAAAAGAGATATTAGATTTATAATGTATTATCGACTACATACTTTACTTTTATTCCTCCTCAGCCTCACCACCGCCAATCTCTTCCTCGGCCTCACCGCCGCCAATCTCTTCCTCAGCCTCACCACCGCAAATCTCTTCCTCAGCCTCATCACCATCATATTTTGCTGAGTAAACAGTTTTGATTTCTCCTAGGTTTTGCTTGACAGAAAGTTCATTAATGTTATCGAAATTTCGAAACAGTGCAAAACCCCCGTTTTTGTATGCGACTACAAGCAAGTTAACTTGCGAGGCATGGACTTATATCCCCATACAGCTAACTCAACAGACTTTTCTTCTTGTTGCGGAAAAACGACAGCTGTTCCTTCCTTCGTGTCAATGATTGCATATTGATCAGGAAAGCGCAAGATTGTATTCGGTGTTCCTTTCTTTCTTCCTCCTTTCTTGCCTCCCTTTTTTGCACCTTTTTTGCCAAAGTTCATAACCGCAACACCTTGGGTAATATCCTACAATACAAAAAAAATATTAATGAGAGTAATAAAAAAAATATTAATGAGAGCAACAAAAAAAATAGATTACCTGAACAGGCTCGTCGGTCTTCTTGGAGGCATCACCTACACATACAAACAAAGGAGGGATAACTATGTATGTATGTGTAGGAGTAGTTTAAAGTCGTGCTCAGGACTTTATACAAAAGTCAATTATCTATACGCTTTATTCACATTTCTATTACCCTCCCCTACGTCTATCCCCATTTCATCTAATCTCTTCATCATCATACATGCATCTGTAAATGTCGTTCCTTTTTCAATCATTCTTTCCATCTTAAAAACCTCCTCTGCCTCTATCATTCCTCTACTCTGCTTCATCAATCTTATTTCACTCTCAATCTTTCTTTTCTTTGTCTATCCTCCATCAAGTCTTCTTCTATCTCGTCTCTCTCCTTTTCTTTTTCATCTATAGTCTCTTTCATCGCATCTAGTCTCTCCTTCTTGTTCATCAACTCTTTCTTCGCATTCTCAATTATCATCTCATCTTTTTCAATCTCTTTCTCTGCCTTTATTTTCATTTCCTTTAGCTTGCTTAAACTATATCTATTAATTTTGAACTGTTCTTTCCACATAAATTTATCTTTTACATGATTTGGGATAAGATTTAATGACAATATATAACATGAATAAGTTTTATGGTTCGCAAGAAAAGAACGACGGCGCAAAAAAGCGAAGCGACACATCGCACGAAACGAACGATATGTCGCGTTGAAGTATTGGCTGATTAATTATATTTTATTTTGTTTCTATCGAAATGCTTTTGAAAAGAACGACGGTAATCTCCACAACTTTTTCAAGAAATCTTGTTGGAACCCTTCAGATTTTGGGTTTCGAGAAAATCTGCTACAGTCATCAATGTTTTTGAAGAGTTTTTAGCTGTTTCTATTTCCACTTTTTTCTGTCCGTTGCCTTTTTGTCCCTGCGGGCCGGCCGGTGTGTGTCTCTGTGGCGGGGGGCTCTGCTCTGAAAAAGTGTGCCGAAGTGCGACCCTATACTACTGAAGAAGAAGAAGAAGAAGAAGAAGAAGAAGAAGAAGAAGAAGAAGAAGAAGAAGAAGAAGAAGAAGAAGAAGAAGAAGAAGAAGAAGAAGAAGAAGAAGAAGAAGAAGAAGAAGAAGAAAAGGAAAGGAAAGGGAAGGGAAGGGAAGGAAAGGGAAGGAAAGGGAAGGAAAGGGAAGGGAAGGAAAGAGAAGGAAAGGGAAGGAAAGGAAAGGGAAGGAAAGGGAAGGAAAGGAAAGAACTTCAAGGAAAGAAAAAAAAGAAAAGAAAGAAAAGAAAGAAAAGAAAGAAAGAAAGAAAGAAAGAAACAAACAAACAAACAAACACCCAACAAACCAAGCTACTTTCGCCTGCAACTTTGCGTGTCAGTATTACATCGTGATTTTTATTTGAGGTCGCGTGATTTTTATTTGAGGCAACCGAAATACGATGATTTTTATTTGAGGTCGCGTGATTGGCCAGATCACGTGATTGGCTCCGTGCCTACCTAGAAGTTTTGCAACGTTTTTGACTGTTAAGCCAGAAATATTTCAATAAATATCTCGTTGATAGCGGTTTTTACCCACGAGGTTTTTCCTGGGCCGAAAATTTATCATTCTTTATCATTTTTTTGGCGCCAATAACTTTGGGAAGCTACCCATCGTGGAACCTTTACCGACCCCTTTCAGGATCTATCCGGGCTACCTAACAAGAGTATCACGCAGTATGGAAACGCACTTTAATAACTCGAATAATAAAAGAAGTGACTCTTTGACTTCCATGTCACAAACTGACTAACTTAGGTACAGGTCTTACGCATATTCAGTTAACATTGGCATGATTGACTGTCCGGCCTACTGACAAATCAACTACCTAAGTAACGGTGAATTAAATTGAAATAGTAATGACCAACGCTCCCCCTTAGTTATTTGTCAATATTATAACTACCGTCTTAAGTGTCTTACAGTTCTTAAGCAAATGAAAAATTTGCAAGCGCTTCCCGTAAGGGGTATAAAAAGTCACTAAAAGCTATATATATAAAAACGTTAGGGGTGTGAGGAAACAAGTGAGAAGAAAGGAAAGCGAGCTGTATGCGATAAAATAAGATTGTCTTACGATTTCCGCCACTGGCCACCAGAAATGTCAGGAATCCCTGCCACCGGCCACCGCGTGGCCTCAGAGGGCTAATCCACCTCTTTACGTAGCTCATCGCTGTCGTGTCCATCGCCGTCCACCACTCTGCCTTGATCGCATTCCTACTGTTCTTGATCCGTATCATCGTCTTGTTCTACCTCGTTCTCCCGAAGCTGTTCAATATCCTGCCGCGGATACCTTCCATGCTTTAGCCTCATGAGCTCCGCTCCATTGATTCCCCACTCTGCATATTGCGATGATCCGATCAAAAAGGGTACGTAGTCGAGCCAAGACATTGATCGCAGATTCCATGGCCTCCAGTCTGACATCGATAATACTAAACAACTCACACAAAACGAAAACAAAACACAAAACATAGGTGAAACACCCGTAGTCATTCCGGGGTACCCGGAATATCAACCGTAAATTTGTTGAGCAAATAATGAAACTGCTCGCGCGGTAACGGTTTTGTAAGTAGATCACCTATCTGCTTTTTAGTTCCTACCTTTATGAACTTTATCTCTCCATCTCTCTGAAGGTGATGAATGAAGTGTAATTCGAGAGGCAAATGTTTGGTGCGGGGTCCAGATAATCCTCTTTCACCCGCGAGCATTGTTTGCGAATTATCTTCGAAAATTTCTACTGCACTTTTTTGCGGAATTCCGAGTTCCTGTCTGACATGGCCTATTGCTAAGTCCTTCTCTTATGCATTCAGCAGCCGCGTAAATTTCCGCGTCATTTGAACTAAGTGCTATCCTACTCTCTTTTTGAAAGCCAACCTATCGGGTCTCCTCCCCACAAGATTATAAAACCTGTGCGAGACTTACCCGTTTTCAAACAGACTTTGTGAGCGGCATCGGGCCACAAAGTGAACTTAGGGTAGGACATACCCTCTTGAACGGATTTTGGCCCGTTAAAAGACTTGATTAAATAGCGTATAATTCTGCCTAACTCCTTCTATTTCTCTTATCTATGGTTTGCATGACGCTTGCAGCGTTAAGAGCTATTTCGATATCTGGTTTGTCATTTTGGCTAAATAAAGCAAACTGCCTACTATACTCGGAATAGACATTTTACGCAAAGCAGCATCTTCCGACATTGCTTCCAGTGTTTGGTCTACCGCTGGGGTACTGACCGGACGAGAATTTACGTATCCTGTCTCACGTAAAATTTGTAATTGGCACTTTCTCTGGTACAAAACGATTCTGCCTTTCTCATGCACTATCTCTATACCTTTGAATTCTTTCGCAACTCCTAGCCTTTTGAGTGGGCAGTACCGTTCTAACGCAGACGCGAATTTATCACAAGCTTCTTTGTTAGGTGCGGAAAATATCAAATCATCCACGTGAAATACTCCCATTATCGCTTCTCTTATAGGCTTGTCTTTCACTACGAACATGCATAAGTCGGAGTCTAACAACCTAAATCCTAGCTTTACTAACTTAGGGGCTAGTATGTCATACCACCTTCTACCTGCCTGAGGCGCGCCATATAACGCTCCATCAACATGCAATATCATCCCCTCTTTGCCCTCTCTATCCATTGCATCAGGTGGGTAGGCAAATACCGGATCTTGCATGCGGGCATTTAAGTAAGCATTTTTGAAATCGATTCCGTAGAGCTTATTACCATGCCAGGCAGTTAGTTTGGCAAGCATGAGCAGTGAGCGATGTGAGACACAAGGGACAAACAATTGGTCAGGGTTGAAACAAATTCCTGGCTCTAACATGTCTTCTCTTAAACCTAATCTAGACTTAACAAACTTCCTTCCGTTCTCGTCTATCTTTACTTTGTGAACCCATGTGAGCCTAACTATTTTGCTAACACCAGCCTTTTTGGCTTCGCTATAGTTAACCCATGTGTATGTCTTAAAGTCCTTAAGAGATTGAATCTCTTTCTTCATGCCCTCTAACAACTCTTTCGCTGTCAATCTCTGCTCTGCTATCTCTTTAGGCACACGAATGTTAAAATAAAGCAAAAGCTCATTTGGTTCATTCATGCATCTGTACATAACATAGCACTCTCCAACTCTCCAGCAGGCAATACGGACTCTCCCTCACTTACCTTGTACTTATTGATCTCAGAGTCTAGCATCTTCTCTAGTCTGTCCTCAAATTGAACAAAGTGAGATGGCTTAGGTTGTTTACTAACTGTTAACCTCTCTTTGGGGGCACACTTCTGCTTCACTATGCCTCTGCGCACTTTACTCTCCCAGCCCCTCCGTATGTCTTCTCTGCCCACTCGTCTCCCCACTCTCTTGCAAGAACTCTCACTCTCACTCCCTCTAGTTCCTGAACCTCAACTACTTTTCTTTTCGTTTTAGTTCACTATGCGGTCGTGATGGTGGTTGTTGTGCTTGTGATGGTTGTTGTTGTGCCTGTCGTCTTATTCGTTTTCCTTCTTGAACTATGTTAGCTTCTGTGATCTTGTCACTCTGCTCCCATGTTCTTCCTTTACTAGGCTGCTCACTCTCTTCATATGCTCTTCTCTCATGTTGTGCTTGAGGGTCAGAGGCATCTGTGAGTGCGTGTGCATGTCCTAGTCCTGTGTTGGTTGTCTGTGGGGTTGTGTCGGTGGGATGGGGTGCAGCTGTCGGTGTGGTGTCGATGTCCTGTGTTGAAAAGCTATCTTGTGTTTGTGTGTGTTTGTGATCTATGCTGACTCCCCCTGTGTCCCCTCCATACTCCCCCTGTCCTTGTTGACTATCTGACTGACTAACATCATCGACATGGTCATATGTGTCGTCATCGTCATGAGTCTGTGTCGAGTCCTCTTGTGTGTGGGTGGTGGTGATTGTGGTGGTGGTGGGTGTGGAGTGTGTTTGTTCAACATCGACATCCTTACTCCCACTCTCCCCCTCAGCTACATCCTCATCCCACTTGACTGTTCTCTCTGGATGTGCTTCCTTCCCTATCACGTACGGGTTAAACCGCACGTTTCTAACTCCTCTTACTACTTTTCTACCGTCCCACACTCGATACAACTCTCTAAATAAGTCATACCCTATAGCTACTAGCATAACTTTCTTTCCTCTAAACTGTCCCTTTCTACCTTTGCCTGTATACATTACTCCCATGCAGCCTATCGATCTAAGGTGTTTTAAAAACGGCTTCCTTCCCAATAACTGCTCAAATGGGGACATCCCTTCCTAGGTCCTTGGGTAGCAGGCAAAATGTTATGTAGAGTGATTGCCGAATGCTCCATCTCTGCCCAGAAAGAAATGGGCAGGTGGGCATGGTAACGCATGGCTCTTGCGGCCCCAGCCGTAATGTCATTGGCTTTTTTCAGCGATAGGGTTACCATCTTTGTCCCCCGTTGCTGAAGTTTTCAAAATAAACTGACTAGGCTTCCACTCTATCACTCTTTGAAATTCGGGACATCAAAATTTCTTGTGCTTTGTTTCCTGTCTGTCTCTCGTAAAATGCTACCGCCTGCTTAATGCAGTCAATAAATTCGTTCTTATGCGCAAGATAATAATCCTTGATAAACAACGAGTAATCGTCCGTGACCGAAAATTTGTGTCTCTTACCGTGTATTGACCGTGCTGACCACGTTCCGGTGTCTATGTGTAATACTACTCCTGGCTTACCAGCTCTCTCTATCTTATTAACTTTAAACCTAGGCAACTGCTTTGCCTTACCTATCATGCATGATTCACAAAATTCTACTTTCTTCTCATCTCCTACTAGCTTTATGCCTAATGCATTTGCCAAAGCTCTCATCTTCTTAATGCTATAGTGTCCACATGCATAATGGAACAATTCTATGTCTACCTTTCTAATCGCACCAGGCTTGCAGGGATAAGACACATACAGCGCTACCTCCCCTGTTTTGCCTTCTGTCTGCCTACGCTTCTGTCTTTCTCTCATGGGGTTTCCCTCCCCTTTTACCCCACCACACTCCTATTCTTATTCTGTGGGGGTTCATAACGCTCTCACCACATAACGAGTGTATATAGCATACGCAGCACGCACAACACTATCCCCACCAACACAGACCCAAAGCAGCAACACATCACAACCACCAGCACCATCACAACACAAGAACAGCAAACAGAATTACGCACTAGTGTTAGATGGGGAAGGGGGGCGAGACAGAAATAGCACGATAGTTCAGGATAGCGGGTCGTCCCGAGACATTGCATGCAACCCTGAAATATTACACGACATCAAGTCAGTACCCCCTGTCAAGCTAATTACAGGTAATGGAGAGTGTGAGGACGCAATAATAAATAATAATGTCCGCCCCCCGACCGGTCGTAGAGATTTCAACTTTTGCACGCGAAGTTTAAATCATTAAAATTTTATCACAAAACACTTAAAAATCATTTAATTATAATTAATATTGAAAAAAAAACATAATAAAATTTTATCATGCGCCAGACGCCGGTAAGCTTCGGTTCATACCGGTTATAGCGCGCTGTTATGCGGACCTGTAACCAGTCACATTCGCACTCACACCATCGCTCAAGCTATGGTTTTATACAAGAAAACAATGTATCAAAGTATTATTACTTCTTTTTGAGCTTTTTTTCAAATAAGTCTATTGATTTTCGCGGTCACATGGCATCCCGGGCCCCGCCACCCTACCGCGCTAGACCATGTAATTGCACGCAGTCACAAGAAATGCAAGCACATGCAGCCCATTTGCACCCTAAACGAGGAAAAAAACATGCTTTCATCTGCATTTTCATTTTCTATTAATATTCCACTTACTTGCCGCGGGTGGTGGCACCTGCGGCACTCGCCGCGCCACCACCCGCCATCTCGTGCACCAGTCACTCAAAGCGCACGCTCGCACACTTACTCTAACAAACCATGACCGAGCAAAGTTATGTTTATGATTTCCTATTGAATTATGACACACACTGTCACTGGTGGCACGCACTGCCACCCGCCACCTAAAAACCAGCAGCCACGCAGCAGGAACTACGCGCACATCCCCCCCCCCCCCCCGCCCCCCCACCCCCGCCCCACCTGCCGGCCGCGACCGATCCTGTACATACATACATGAACATTCATTGATTTGCACACTAGTTTATGCATGTAAGTGGATTGCTTGTTTGTTTGCGTGCTTGTTTGCGTGCTTGCGTGTTTGTAATGCTTGCTTGCGTGCTTGCTTGCTTGCTTGCGTGCTTGCTTGCTTGCGTGCTTGCTTGCTTGCTTGCTTGCTTGTTTGTGTGCTTGCTTGCTTGCTTGCGTGCGTGGTTGCTTGTGTGCTTGCGTGCAATGCTTGCTTGTTTGTGTGCTTGCTTGCTTGCGTGCTTGCGTGCTTGCTTGCTTGCTTGCGTGCTTGCTTGCTTGCTTGCGTGTGTGCTTGCTTGCTTGCTTGCTTGCTTGCGTGCTTGCTTGCGTGCGTGCTTGCTTGCGTGCTTGCTTGCGTGCTTGCCTTCGTGCTTGCGTGCTTGCTTGCGTGCAGTTTCATTCGCCCCAGCCGCTGGCTCCGGTACCTGCAGCTGGGCACGTGCTTGCCTTCGTGCTTGCGTGCTTCCTTGCGTGCTTCCTTGCGTGCCTGCTTGCGTGCTTGCTTGCGTGCTTGCTTGCTTTCTTGCTTGCGTGCTTGCTTGCTTGCTTGCTTGCTTGCGTGCTTGCGTGCTTGCGTGCTTGCGTGCTTGCGTGCTTGTTTGCGTGCGTGCTTGCTTGCATGCGTACTTGCTTGCTTGCTTTGTGTAATGCAAATCGCGCAACCCGAGTCGTTCATTGAGGATAGGGGGGGGGGGGGTGCGGTGGGGGGGGGGGGGGGGGTAGGTCGGGAACGGGTCACGGCCCGCACTGCCAAGTCAAACCCGCATTTTCCAAATCATTTTTTCATTGTATAGTCGTTCGGTATCATTGAATTCAATGGTTTTCATCGAGTTTTGATTGTTTTAATGAAATAAAAAGTTGGAAAGACCGCACTTAGTGGTAGTGGTAGGGGTTCGGGGGGTTGGGGAGCGGTCCGGCCCGCACTGCCAAGTCAAACTCCCACCTTCCAAATCATTTTTCATTGACTTGTAGTTTTTTGCGGCTGGCTTGTGTTGTTTTCGCAGACAAAAAGTCACCGGAAGTAACTTCAATTAAAGTTTTTGTGCATCAATTTTAGTATAATAATGTATTTAATAATGATTGTAATACCGGTTTGCATGATTCAGAATATTACAGAGCTCGCGGTGCGACCTTACGACCTACGACCAACCGGACATTATTATTTATTATTGCCTCAGATAGGACAGGAGGGGACGGCAAGAGTGACGCGTATCAACGGACACGGTAGACCAATTACGGTGTCAAGGCCAATGCTCCTTGACGCCAGGTTACCCGTAAATATTTCTTCAACCGGCAGGATGGATAATACCCATCACCGGTCAATCATTCACCAAAATGGACAGCTAGTCATACTCAAACACCCCATAAGACTAGAAGAGAAAGACATACTTGTCAGAGGTAGGCTCATGTCAAGAACTCATCTAGCACTGACATCCCTTCACTCACTCTCTTTACCTCACTACTGCTTTCCCGAATGCATGTTGTTGTGAGATGTTGAGCGAGCTGTTCTATGTCTTTGAAAGTGATGATGGGTGGCGTGTTGGTGTGTGGTTGGGCTTGAGGTGTTGGACCTGATTGTGGTGTTGGGGTTGCTGCTGTGCCTTCCCGCTGCTTCCTTGGCCTCCCCGGTCCCTACGGCAACACTGGGCAGTCCGGCAGATGCCGGACTCCCACTCTTAGCGTGAGTCTTCTTGATGATGCCATGCTTCTGAAAAGCTTCTGAAAATATTTCTTAACATTACCTTTTCGCGTAAATGTCAGAAATTCCGGGTCAACATCATCATCATCCAAGCATGATGCCATTGCCATATCATGTCTGATCTCATCAGAACATCTAGAGTCATTCTCTTCATCATAATATGATTCCTCCATCTCTTCTTCATCTTCTTCTTCCTCACTGCTCTCTCTTTGCATTGGTGTGTCAGCTGTTTGCGTGACATGTGCGGATGATGTGATGACCCAGCAAAAGCAAAGGTTAAATATCCTTATGACCCAGCGAAAGCACTGGAGATTGAGGAGAGGGAGTTGCCTGATGAACCAGACTCAGAGGATACCCCTGATAACGAATCTGACGATGAAGGTAGTGCGTCAGACGCGGGTAGACAGAGACCCAAAACATTGAAGAAAGATGAGAGCAAAATACCCACTGAAGACAAGCCGAAGGATTGGGCGAAGCTAACTGATGAACAAAAGAAACAGTGGAGAGAGAAAAGAGCTAAGAAAATGAAACGTGAGAAACGAAGAGTCGAAACGAGCACACACACTGAGAGTGAAAGTAGTACAGAAAGAGAAAAAGCATTGCGAACGCATGCGAACACTACAACTCATTCTGTCTGTTGCTTTTTCTCACCCTGTTGTCGTTCGATATTTACGTACTACGACAGTCACAGGACCGATAGAGCTGATAGAGGCAGTAAGGGCCAAGTTCGGTTCAATCTCCGGGGTTAACAAGAACATAAAGGCGCAAATTTTCGAGAACATGTATCCAAAACCCGCAAAAATGTTGATGCATGGTTGAATGATTATGTTGCAATGAAGGAAGAGGTAGAGAGTCACAGACCTCACCCATTCGACGAAGATGACCTCATAAGAGCCCTGCTTGCTAAGCTTGCAAAACACCCCGCATACGGAGAGAATTTCAAAGCACTCTACTTCAACCTACCCACCAACCTTAGACCAGGATTTGACGACTTAGTTGACAGTGCGAGAGACACATGGGCGTTGTGGAGAAAGGATAAGGGAGGGGAGAAGAGAGGAAAGAGAGGCCTGAAAAGCCCACGAGGCAGAAGAGGGAGACAAACCTCTTGGCAGGTGATAAGGGAGATGAGGACGAAGGGTAAGGGCAAGTACAGAAAGTTCAAGAAGAAGGAGGAGTGGTGGCTCAAAGTCACTTGTTATGAGTGTAACGAGAAAAGTCATACCAAGAAGTATTGCCCAGCAAAGAAACCCCGAAAGAAAAGTCAAGCGAGTGAAGACAAGAACGACAATAAAAAGAAAAAGGGAAAGCCTCACAGCAAAAAGCACAAAAAGTCTCTCAAAGACAAAGACATGAACCTCATTAGAGAGGAGGAACAAGAGGGTGACACAGAGACTGATAGTGACGCTTTATTCGTCTTCATGGGGGGAGATGTCCTAGACGACCCTGGGGAAACCCCTGACGAAGAGAGAGGCAGGGAGAGAGCGAATGTCGAGTCTGGGGAACATCAGATTGAGCCAGGTGTTCGTCCCCTGTCGACAAATAGAAGTGACGGAGGGAGTCCCTCCGCCACACCAATCTCACGCTCTCAGAGTCAGTTAACCAGGACACCTCCACAAACACCCCACAGCGTCAAAACCCAGTCCCCAAAACACCTCTGACAACCATTGAGAGGTACAGCAAAGAGAGACCGAGGTCCCTTAAGTGTCACGGCAAGAACAAAAAGAACAGTCCTTTTCAGATCTCACTTGAAAAAGACAAGAGGGGTCCAAATTTGCCAAGCTTCTAGGTTGACATATGGGTTATTTTGCGGTTATCATGCGAAAAAGCAAGACAAAGAGTATCCTTTACTTGACCTAGCTGTCAGCCCAGACCTCCGTCCTCCTAAATCTCCTAAGACTACCCAGACGAGAGTGGTTTGCGTGAAGATGCAAAAGCAAGAGGCATAGTCATACCACACAACCTCACTACCACATTCACCAACCAATCTCCACAGAGGGAGGGAGAGAGTGAGCAGGAAGGAGTGAAAAGGGAAGTGAGGGGGAGTAAGCGTCTAGAGACATCACCGCAAAAATACACCTCCACCACACAAACACCTCACACCGCAAATGCCAGCGTGATGCACTCACCATGCCAGGCACTGATGCCCTTTGCATAGTTCACTAGCTTGTAACGGAAGTCGGAATAATTCCGAATGGTACTATCCAACTGCGGGATGTACTCTTGCTTTAAACCCACTGTTTTCTCAGTTCCAAGGCTCATAACCTTTGGGAAGCTACACATCGTGGAACCTTTACCGACCCCTTTCAGGATCTATCCGGGCTACCTAGCAAGACTATCACGCAGTATGGAAACGCACTTTAATAACTCGTATAATAAAAGAAGTGACTCTTTGACTTCCACGTCACAAACTGACTAACTTAGGTACAGGTCTTACGCATATTCAGACAACATTGGCATGATTGACTGTCTTGCCTATTGACAAATCAACTACCTAAGTAACGGTGAATTAAATTGAAATAGTAATGATCAACGAAAAAAATCATTTGCTCATTTTTGCTCATTTTTTGTTCCGTGCGCTCCAGAGAATAAAATCACAATTCCAGAGAATAAAATCACAATCATGTGCAAATTTCAGAGAACCTATGTCTCCAAAGGTTTTGGAGCCAGGAAATCCCGGCGCATTGCAAAGATCGGTGAATTCGTTTCTGTTTGGTCTGCATCATTGTACATGTATTTCTCTTGTTTTTGAAGCCAAAACCCCTTCAGAACTGAGCGTCCAATCCACGTTAGCGCTAGGAGATAGAGACAAGGAGGAAAGCAAAGTGGAGAGTACGACAAGGATAGTTTTTTCCTTTTAATGCAATAATCGAAAAAGAAATAAGAAAAAATAAACCACCCAGAAGCCTCCGAATTCCTTTTGGCTACGGATCACAATTTCTCGTCTACGCTCCTGCCCTGCGGATATAGCGTTCTTTCTTGCATGTTTTATTGCTAGAAAACCTTGACGTTAGGGTTAGGGTTAGGGTTAGCTCTATGCCTACCGTGCCTATTTTGTTTGTGACGTACATAATGCCATGAATTCGGTAAACGTCTGTAACGATTTAGTTGTGTGTTGCGGACGTTGGGGTGGGGGGGGGGGGGAGGGAGCAATCACAGTGCACACTTACGATTCCTGCGTCACTTGCTTAGCAAGCGTTCTCATTATTAAAAGTCGTTAAGCGCAAAAAAAAAAAAAAAAAAAAAAAAAAAAAAAAAAAAAAGTGATATCACTAACGCATCCCCTAGATTCTCGCTCATCACTGATTAATTAATAATAACTTAATTTTGGAAGTGTTTCCGGCGATACCTGGCGACCGTTTCGTAAAGTTAGTGACGAGCACTTACATTAGTGCTGATCACTAACAAGTGAATGCCGATCATTATTTTTTTATTGTCACGTCAAACACGAGGGCGCTATTGGTGCAACACATAATATTACTTTCATGAAATGAGATTACATAATCTGATTTGAAATTAAATTAAATTTTCAGACCAGACCGGGGACAAATACTTTGTATCTTCAACAAGGTGCATTCAAGTGTTGAAAATGTGATATCCTAACAAAGAAAGTCAGAAAAGCAGAAATATAACATATTTTGAAAGTTTGGCACTACTTTTGACATCATCCTAAACGATGCTGTAATAACAGTGACTTGGT
>WBZZ01004318.1:277500-280000 GCA_019918135.1 Paulinella micropora | reverse complement strand
ATATATATTATCATAAGCGTGCGCCAATGGTCCGTAGCGCGAGTGGTGTAGGTAGCGCTTGTCAGTGGTTCCTCCCTCCCTCCCTCCCTCCCTCCTCCCTCCCTCCCTCCTCCCTCCCTCCCTCCCTCCCTCCGTCCCTACCTACCTACCTACCTACTTACCTACCTACCTACCTGTCTATCTACCTATCTATCTATTTCATGATAGCGAGTACGAATGGTCCGTAGCGCGAGTGGTGTAGGTAGCGCTTGTCCAGGAAGTGGAGCGCCTCGTCCAAGTGCACCCAATCTCTACGTACGTACGTATGTATGTATGTATGTATGTATGTATGTATGTATGTGTGTATGTATGCATGTTATGCATGTATGTACCCGTAGATGGGGCGCAGCGACTGCTGTTCATAGCACGCCTACCAAGATAAGCTCGCCAACTGCTATCTCCTTCGATACGCTTTCTAATGGCGATTTCATATTGCATCGATTACACCTCTCCGCCCGAACCGGGTGGTAGATAGACAGACAGATAGACAGATAGATAGATAGATAGATAGATAGATAGATAGATAGATAGATAGATAGATAGATAGATAGATAGATAGATAGATAGATAGATAGATAGATAGATAGATAGATAGATAGATAGATAAACAGACAGATAGAAATAAAAAAGAAAGAAAGAAAGAAAGCAAGAAAGCAAGAAAGAAAGAAAGATAGATAGATAGATAGATAGATAGATAGATAGATAGATAGATAGATAGATAGATAGATAGATAGATAGATAGATAGATAGATAGATAGATGGATGGATGGATAGATGGATAGATGGATGGATGGATAGATGGATAGATAGATAGATAGATAGATAGATAGATAGATAGATAGATAGATAGATAGATAGATAGATAGATAGATAGATAGATAGATAGATAGATAGATAGATAGATAGATAGATAGATAGATAGATAGATAGATAGATAGGATAAAATAGATAAGACAGATAAGATAGATAATATGATAGATAGTACCTTATCTAGCTCATTCAGCGACCATTCGCCTCATCGTACAACTTGTCGCGAATAGATAGATAGATAGATAGATAGATAGATAGATAGATAGATAGATAGATAGATAGATAGATAGATAGATAGATAGATAGATAGATAGATAGATAGATGAGATATCGACTAATGTCAGAAAAAAGGAGCTTCTGATTTCGTCAACCAAGGAAGTCTGTGGGTAAAGTATTAACCCGATGCCCAGCTAAGCCGTGATGTTTGCACGGAAGGGACTGATACAGGCGATACCAAAGCTCCCTAGTACCAGGCGGGGCCAGGGCTCGTTCCATAAGCGCCCCTTGCAGAACGAGCTCCCACCTCCATTACAGAGGACCCAGTAAGCAGATGGAGTTTCGAGACTGTGACATCGACAGTCTAGCATAAACCGACAGAGCACTGTGGGTTTTATTCCGGGCTCAACAAGCGAGAAAGGGCACCCTGAGGGAACAGGATTGTGCTTCCCGTCGCTATTTCGGCATGTGACTTATAGGCGTATGGCTAGGCACACATAAGGCACCCCACCACGGGCCCAGCACACCCACACCATCCCCTAATTCTAATAGATAGATAGATAGATAGATAGATAGATAGATAGATAGATAGATAGATAGATAGATAGATAGATAGATAGATAGATAGATAGATAGATAGATAGATAGATAGATAGATAGATAGATAGATAGATAGATAGATAGATAGATAGATAGATAGATAGATAGATAGATAGATAGATGAGATGTCGCAAAGGAATGTAGTCCTTGCAAAGGAACGCAGTTTCACATCAAACAATAATAGATAGATAGATAGATAGATAGATAGATAGATAGATAGATAGATAGATAGATAGATAGATAGATAGATAGATAGATAGATAGATAGATAGATAGATAGATAGATAGATAATACCTTATCTAGCTCATTCCAGCGACCGTTCGCCTCATCGCGCAACTCGTCGCGAACAGCTAAATACGTAGACACACAAACAGATAGACAGAGTGTGTGCATGTGTCTTGTATGTATGTGTGTACACATATTCTAGCTCATTCCAGCGACCGTTCGCCTCATCGTGCAACTCGTCATCAACAGCTATACACATAGAAACACAGACAGACAGACAGACAGACAAGACAGACAGACAGGCACACACACACACACACACACACATACACACACACACACACACACAGATAGTTTGTGCGTGTTGGATGTATGTGTGTAAATACATTCTATATATAAATTTATGTGTATATGTATATAGGTATATATACAAATACAAGTTTATGTATGCAGTGTGAATGCATGTATCCAGTCCTCTCTCTCTCTCTACATACACCTTGCTGGAAATCTCTGGGCTCCCACTGGGGCACGTAACTAAACATATAGACAAAACAATTTTACGATGATGATACATGTTAGATGTATGATTGTATGAATATGTGTATGTAT
>WBZZ01004318.1:232500-275000 GCA_019918135.1 Paulinella micropora | reverse complement strand
ATGAAAATACTGGTCCAGACGGATCGGTATGTTCAATGAAAATACTGGTGGCACCGACGGGAATTGAACTGGCGACAGGGCCCAGATGGTAGAACTTGACCACTGGGCTATCACGGTGTCCATAATAATAATAATAATAATAATAATAGACTTATCAGTCAATTGGCCTTTGATCCTGTCGGACATGTGCCTCCATTGGTAGCACGGGACCGTTCGGTGACGCGGCTCCGCTCCAAAGACTCGACTGGCAGTGCAATGTGCAAATGAGCGTGCTGTGCATGTGCAAGTGGGTGCAAGGAGTGAGAGGAGTTATCTGCCGAGAAGAAGTCCGCGACGCTGCGCTGACCTCCACCTACAACAGATCTAGCCAGACATTCTACCTGACTAGGCCTTCCCCTCCTTCTACCCACCTCCTGAACGACCGTGAGGTCGATCACCTCCTCCTCCTCCGCCCCCTCTGCCTCCCTGGTCTGCGCCTCCAACTCCTCCCACTCCTTCCAGATGGTGGCAACAAACCTTCCTAACTCCTCCTCCACCTCTTCTGGGATAGGGATAAACAAAACGCCGAGCATCGCCGCCATCTTTTCATCCTCCCCCTTCAGCCATTCCTCTTTGAAGAGCCTCATCTCCTCCTCTGCCTCTCGCAGTTCCCTGTGATAAAGCCCTCCTCGATTCAGCACGAGGGGCTGCCGGGCTTGCGCCTCATCGATAAACTTAAACAGTGCCTCACGAGAGCTCGCAAACGTTGGGCAATGCAGCAGGAAGTGACGTAACGACTCGTTAACCTCAGTGCCACACAAGGCGAAACAGCTTGAGCAGTCCGGCGAGCATGAGCCAAATTTGGATCGGTAGAGGCGAAGGCGATTGTTGCAGCTCAACAATCGCCTTCTGATAAGGTTGTGACTTCCCCCCTCCAGCGCCCGCCAACGTGGGAAAGCAGAGCGGGAAGACATCTGGCTAAGCAGCACCCTAAGCCCATCAGAGGGCTTAGCCTGCCGCTCCCAGCCAGCTACTTCCTGCCGGACAGACCATTGCTTTACCACCTCGTTCCAGTTCGCCAGAGCGGCCCGCCAGTCCTTATCATCTACCGTGCCATCTTCGTTCACGACCCGCTTGAGCGCATCCAAGCCCTCCCGCAGCCTGTGATCTGCTAAGATCAAATTTTCCGTATCTTCCTTCCATTTGCACCGACCCGTGTTGTAAAGCCTGCGTGTTAGCGCTGTGTTGCCCAGTAACTCGATGCGCCCTAGGAACCGAAGCCGTGCCGCCTTGGCAAGGATGCTAAAACTCGGCGTGCGGCCTAAACCCCTGGTGATGCAGCCGCTTGTGCGCGTACCAACACCCAAGATGACCCGCAGGGGCGCTACCAACGCGCCCTCCAGCTTACTCAGCTTGTTGGCGCCCGGCAGATCCCAAAAAGCCGATGCGTAAAGCAACTTTGCGCCAACCATTTGCTGCCAATTCATCAGCCGAAGACGCGCTGGAACTTCATGGGCAATCCAGAGGGGATAGCAGGCAGCCGTTCCCGCTACAGTGATTTCCGCCGCCCGCTTCGCTTGCGGTTTATCGGAGAGGGTGTCCGTGAGCAGAACTCCCAGGTATTTGTAGTGGTCGGTGACGTTGAGAACCTTGCCCCGGAACCTCACGCATGGGGGCGACTTTTTTGACTTGGCGTGCCCGTATATCGGCATGACTTCCGTCTTGCCCGGTTTCAGGTTGATTTCAAGCCGATAGTCCTCCACGAATGTCGCCACGACATTTACAATCTGTTGAAGCTCCGTGACACTATGCGCAATTACCGCAACGTCGTCGGCGTAAAGCAGGGTCCGTATGTCTTCGATGCGGTTGAGGTCCTCGATCTCCAACTCTTTCGCGATTCGAATAATAATAATAATAATAATAATAATAATAATAATAATAATAATAATAATAATAATAATAATAATAATAATAATAAGAAGAAGAAGAAGAAGAAGAAGAATAAGAATAACATTGACAATGATGATAATAATACTAATAATAATAATAATAATAATAATAATAATAATAATAATAATAGTGGTGCTTCTCTGTCAATGGCTGATGCATTTCTGCACATGCGCCTCCATCGTCTCACCCGTGAGAGGAGTACGAAGAATTGACGATAGGCTGTAATGACGCCCCCGCAAGGGCAGTTCCAACACTTCCAGACGGACCGGTATGTTCAATGAAAATACTGGTCCAGACGGACCGGTATGTTCAATGAAAATACTGGTGGCACCGACGGGAATCGAACTGGCGACAGGTCCCAGATGGTAGAACTTGACCACTGGGCTATCACGGTGTCAATAATAATAATAATAATAATAATAATAATAATAATAATAATAATAATAATAATAATAATAATAATAATAATAATAATAATAATAATAATAATAATAATAATAATAATAATAATAATAATAATAATAATAATAATAATAATAATAATAATAATAATAATAATAATAATAATAATGATAATAATAATAATAATAATAATAATAATAATAATAATAATAATAATAATAATAATAATAGTGCTTCTCTGTCAATGGCTGATGCAAATCTGCACATGCGCCTCCATCGTCTCACCCGTGAGGGGAGTACGAAGAATTGACGATAAGCTCTAATGACACCCCCGCAAGGGCAGTTCCAACACTTCCAGACGGACCGGTATGTTCAATGAAAATACTGGTCCAGACGGATCGGTATGTTCAATGAAAATACTGGTGGCACCGACGGGAATCGAACTGGCGACAGGGCCCAGATGGTAGAACTTGACCACTGGGCTATCACGGTGTCCATAATAATAATAATAATAATAATAATAATAATAATAATAATAATAATAATAATAATAATAATAATAATAATAATAATAATAGGCTTCCTCAGACTATAGCATCAGATCCAGATCCTGGACATGTGCCTCCATTAATAATAATAATAATAATAATAATACTATATCTGAGGCGTACTGATGCAGCTAATGGCATATCCTCAACGGACATAAGCCTCCAATACCCTTGTTCGAGGTCCTCCACCCCCCCGTGTCAGTCTCTCGCCTGATGATCGGGGCCACCGATGGAGCTCCTGAGGGCAAGACTGCACTAAGCCGAGGTTATTCCGCAGTCCCAGCAACCTCTTGCAAGACGTCACCGAATGTGCAAGTCCATACACCAAGCGCGGTTGCTAGAGCTGCCTCGAAACCCCACCCATAACAATCTGGTGTCTGCTGGGTCCTGGGCTATCAACCAGCATATGCGGAGTTTAAGATCTTTTACGCGCGCAACGACCCTCCTCCCCAGCATCTACCACCAAAGGGTTATGAGTTGGCGTCACAGTTTAACGCCTTGAGGCCATTGGGCTGGAACTCTGTTTAGCAAGTGTGACTAGGTTTTTTCATCGGGATTTCCCTCAAATATGTCACAGTCAACACTCCAAGGCAGATTTACTATATCTGAGGCGTACTGATGCAGCTAATGGCATATCCTCAACGGACGTAAGCCTCCAATACCCTTGTTCGAGGTCCTCCACCCCCCCGTGTCAGTCTCTCGCCTGATGATCGGGGCCACCGATGGAGCTCCTGAGGGCAAGACTGCACTAAGCCGAGGTTATTCCGCAGTCCCAGCAACCTCTTGCAAGACGTCACCGAATGTGCAAGTCCATACACCAAGCGCGGTTGCTAGAGCTGCCTCGAAACCCCACCCATAACAATCTGGTGTCTGCTGGGTCCTGGGCTATCAACCAGCATATGCGGAGTTTAAGATCTTTTACGCGCGCAACGACCCTCCTCCCCAGCATCTACCACCAAAGGGTTATGAGCTGGCGTCACAGTTTAACGCCTTGAGGCCATTGGGCTGAATAATAATAATAATAATAATAATAATAATAATAATAATAATAATAATAATAATAATAATAATAATAATAATAATAATAATAATAATAATAATAGTGCTTCTCTGTCAATGGCTGATGCATTTCTGCACATGCGCCTCCATCGTCTCACCCGTGAGGGGAGTACGAAGAATTGACGATAAGCTCTAATGACACCCCCGCAAGGGCAGTTCCAACACTTCCAGACGGGCCGGTATGTTCAATGAAAATACTGGTCCAGAAATAGACCGGTATGTTCAATGAAAATACTGGTGGCACCGACGGGAATCGAACTGGCGACAGGGCCCAGATGGTAGAACTTGACCACTGGGCTATCAAATAATAATAATAATAATAATAATAATAATAATAATAATAATAATAATAATAATAATAATAATAATAATAATAGTGTTTCTCTGTCAATGGCGGATGCAAATCTGCACATGTGCCTCCATCGTCTCACCCGTCAGGAGAATACGAAGATTTGACCGATAGCTCTACTGACACCCCCGCATGGGCAGTTCCAACACTTCCAGACAGACCAATACTTTCAAAGAAACTTACTTTGAAAATACTGGCACCGACGGGAATCGAACCGGCGACAGGTCCCAGATGGTATTGAACTTGACCACTGGGTTATCGCAGTTGCACTAATAATGATGATGATGATGATGATGATAATAATGATAATAATAATAATAATAATAATAATAATAATAATAATAATAATAATAATAATAATAATAATAATAATAATAATAATAATAATAATAATAATAGTGCTTCTCTGTCAATGGCTGATGCATTTCTGTACATGCGCCTCCGTCGTCTCACCCGTGAGGGGAGTACGAAGAATTGACGATAAGCTCTAAGGACACCCCCGCAAGGGCAGTTCCAACACTTCCAGACGGGCCGGTATGTTCAATGAAAATACTGGTCCAGACGGATCGTTACGTTCAATGAAAATACTGGTGGCACCGACGGGAATCGAACTGGCGACAGGGCCCAGATGGTAGAACTTGACCACTGGGCTATCACGGTATCCGAAATAATAATAATAATAATAATAATAATAATAATAATAATAATAATAATAATAATAATAATAATAATAATAATAATAATAATAATAATAATAATAATAATAATAATAATAATAGTGCCTCTCTGTCAATGGCTGATGCATTTCTGCACATGCGCCTCCATCGTCTCACCCGTGAGGGGAGTACGAAGAATTGACGATAAGCTCTAATGACACCCCCGCAAGGGCAGTTCCAACACTTCCAGACGGGCCGGTATGTTCAATGAAAATACTGGTCCAGAAATAGACCGGTATGTTCAATGAAAATACTGGTGGCACCGACGGGAATCGAACTGGCGACAGGGCTCAGATGGTAAATAATAATAATAATAATAATAATAATAATAATAATAATAATAATAATAATAATAATAATAATAATAATAATAATAGTGCTTCTCTGTCAATGGCGGATGCAAATCTGCACATGTGCCTCCATTGTCTCACCCGCGAGGGGAGTACGAAGATTTGACCAATAGCTCTACTAACACCCCCGCAGGGCAGCTCCAAGCCTTCCAGACAGACAAATACCTTCAAATAATAATAATACTATATCTGAGGCGTACTGATGCAGCTAATGGCATATCCTCAACGGACATAAGCCTCCAATACCCTTGTTCGAGGTTCTCCACCCCCCCCCCCCCCCCGTGTCAGTCTCTCGCCTGATGATCGGGGCCACCGATGGAGCTCCTGAGGGCAAGACTGCACTAAGCCGAGGTTATTCCGAATAATAATAATAATAATAATAATAATAATAATAATAATAATAATAATAATAATAATAATAATAATAATAATAATAATAATAATAATAATAATAATAATAATAATAATAATAATAATAGTGCTTCTCTGTCAATGGCTGATGCATTTCTGCACATGCGCCTCCATCGTCTCACCCGTGAGGGGAGTACGAAGAATTGACGATAAGCTCTAATGACACCCCCGCAAGGGCAGTTCCAACACTTCCAGACGGGCCGGTATGTTCAATGAAAATACTGGTCCAGAAATAGACCGGTATGTTCAATGAAAATACTGGTGGCACCGACGGGAATCGAACTGGCGACAGGGCTCAGATGGTAAATAATAATAATAATAATAATAATAATAATAATAATAATAATAATAATAATAATAATAATAATAATAATAATAATAATAATAATAATAGTGCTTCTCTGTCAATGGCGGATGCAAATCTGCACATGTGCCTCCATCGTCTCACCCGCGAGGGGAGTACGAAGATTTGACCAATAGCTCTACTAACACCCCCGCAGGGCAGCTCCAAGCCTTCCAGACAGACAAATACCTACAAATAATAATAATACTATATCTGAGGCGTACTGATGCAGCTAATGGCATATCCTCAACGGACATAAGCCTCCAATACCCTTGTTCGAGGTTCTCCACCCCCCCCCGTGTCAGTCTCTCGCCTGATGATCGGGGCCACCGATGGAGCTCCTGAGGGCAAGACTGCACTAAGCCGAGGTTATTCCGAATAATAATAATAATAATAATAATAATAATAATAATAGTGCTTCTCTGTCAATGGCTGATGCATTTCTGCACATGCGCCTCCATCGTCTCACCCGTGAGGGGAGTACGAAGAATTGACGATAAGCTCTAATGACACCCCCGCAAGGGCAGTTCCAACACTTCCAGACGGGCCGGTATGTTCAATGAAAATACTGGTCCAGACGGATCGGTATGTTCAATGAAAATACTGGTGGCACCGACGGGAATCGAACTGGCGACAGGGCCCAGATGGTAGAACTTGACCACTGGGCTATCACGGTGTCCAATAATAATAATAATAATAATAATAATAATAATAATAATAATAATAGTGTATCTCCTGCCAATTGCTGAGCCAAAAGGCCATGTGCATCCAGTCCTCCATTCCATAAGGAAAGTCTCCACACCAATCGGTGGAATAAAGGAAGTGACGGCATAGAACATTACTCTAGGAGCTTTATACCAATCAGCCCATGGAAAGGACCGATGGCCTATGTACTCCCTAAATAATAATAATAATAATAATAATAATAATAAGAATAATAATAATAATAATAATAATAATAATAATAATACTTCCTCTAAGGCATACTGATGCAGCTGATGGCACGATCCGTTTCCGGACATGAGCCTCCATGCCCTTGTTCGAGGTGCTCCATCCCCACCTAGTCAGTCTCTCGACTGATTATAGGGGCCACCGATGGAGCTCCTGAGGGCAAGACTACACTAAGCCGAGGTTATTCCGCAGTCCCAACAACCTCTTGCAAAACGTCGCCGCATGTGCAAGTGCGTACACCAAGCATGGTTGCTAGAACTACCTCAAAACCCCACCCATAACAATTTGGTATCCGCTGGGTCCACGGGCTATCAACCGGCATAGCGGAGTTTAAGATCTTCGACAGGCGCCCAACGACCCTCCTCCCCAGCATGATCCACCAAATGGTTTTGAGTTGGCATCACAGTTTAACGCCGTAAGGCCATTGGGCTGAATAATAATAATAATAATAATAATAATAATAATAATAATAATAATAATAATAATAATAATAATAATAATAATAACAATAATAGTGCTTCTCTGTCAATGGCTGATGCATTTCTGCACATGCGCCTCCATCGTCTCACCCGTGAGGGGAGTACGAAGAATTGACGATAGGCTCTAATGACACCCCCGCAAGGGCAGTTCCAACACTTCCAGACGGACCGGTATGTTCAATGAAAATACTGGTGGCACCGACGGGAATCGAACTGGCGACAGGGCCCAGATGGTAGAACTTGACCACTGGGCTATCACGGTGTCCAAATAACAATAATAATAATAATAATAATAATAATAATAATAATAATAATAATAATAATAATAATAATAATAATAATATTCCTCAGACTATAGCATCAGATCCAGATCCTGGACATGTGCCTCCATTAATAATAATAATAATAATAATAATAATAATAATAATAATAATAATAATAATAATAATAATAATAATAACTAGGGGCTGCGCCAACACCTGAAATGATGGTTTGCGGTGCGCTTCTTGCGGTGCGCGAACGCAACCCCCCCCCCTCGGGCTGGAGTTCCGGGGGAGGGTCCCCGGACCCCCCCCCTTCCCCGTCGACAGGGTACGTTCAATTGCCGGAGGTACCAGCAGAACGCAAGTGTAAGCTCTGGTGGGACAAAAACCTAAAATCTCTAGTTTTTGGGACACCCGCCACCAAAACTTTTTTATCTCCGAAGAGAGCGCACCGAGAGGTGTAGGGTACACCAAACATCAGCCTCAAACTCCCTCGGGTGTGCGCAAACGGCGCCTGGTGGCGCAAAACCTCAATTTTCCGGTGTGTAAGCCACCGGCGCAATATTTTTTATATTTTCGAAGAGAGCTCATCAAAAAATGTCAGATGCATCAAATATCAGCCGCACTCCCTCTGGTGTGAGCAAACGGCGCCTGGTGGCACAAGACCTCAACTTTGTGTGGGTGCCACCCGCGACCAAAACGGGTACGTACAATCGCCGGGCTGGGGTTTCCGGGGGGAGGGCACCCCCTGCCCCGTCGACAGGGTACGTTCAATTGCCGGAGGCACCGGCAAGAACTGCTAAAAAAGAAGGAAATTTGGCACTCAGGACACTCCCCTAACGCAAATATTTGCGTGAATTCCAAAAAAACTATATCAGCATCAACATCGAGTCTGGGGCTAGCCACCCTGCCAATATGAGCTCCAACTCCTGGCTCCCACAAACCATGATTTATTCGGATGGGAGAGCAGAAAATATTAGGCTCAAAAAAACAATGAATTTTCGCATTCAGGACACTCCCCTAACGCAAATATTTGCGTGAATTCCAAAAAAACTCTACCAGCATCAAGATCGAGTCTGCAGCCACCCTGCAAATATGAGCTCCCAGCTTCTCCTGGTTCTCACAAACCATGATTTATTCCGACAGGGGTGCGGAAAAAAACAATGAAATTTGGCATTCAGGACACTCCCCTAACGCAAATATTTGCGTGAATTTCAAAAAATTATACCAGCATCAACATCGATTCTGGAGCTAGCCACCCTGCCAATGTGAGCCCCCAACTCCTCCTGGTTCCCACAAACCATGATTTATTCCGACAGGGGTGCGGAAACAGGGGGGGGGGGTGTGGGGTGGGGAAGGGGTACACAATTTCCAAATTCCCCCTCCCCCCAAACCCCCCACCCCCTACTCCAACACCTTTCAGGGATAATAATAATAATAATAATAATAATAATAATAATAATAATAATAATAATAGTGCTTCTCTGTCAATGGCTGATGCAAATATGCACATGCGCCTCCATCGTCTCACCCGTGAGGGGAGTACGAAGAATTGACGATAGGCTCTAATGACACCCCCGCACGGGCAGTTCCAACACTTCCAGACGGGCCGGTATGTTCAATGAAAATACTGGTGGCACCGACGGGAATCGAACTGGCGACAGGGCCCAGATGGTAGAACTTGACCACTGGGCTATCACGGTGTCCATAATAATAATAATAATAATAATAATAATAATAATAATAATAATAATAATAATAATAGTGCTTCTCTGTCAATGGCTGATGCATTTCTGCACATGCGCCTCCATCGTCTCACCCGTGAGGGGAGTACGAAGAATTGACGATAAGCTCTAATGACACCCCCGCAAGGGCAGTTCCAACACTTCCAGACGGGCCGGTATGTTCAATGAAAATACTGGTCCAGAAATAGACCGGTATGTTCAATGAAAATACTGGTGGCACCGACGGGAATCGAACTGGCGACAGGGCCCAGATGGTAGAACTTGACCACTGGGCTATCACGGTGTCCATAATAATAATAATAATAATAATAATAGTGCTTCTCTGTCAATGGCTGATGCATTTCTGCACATGCGCCTCCATCGTCTCACCCGTGAGGGGAGTACGAAGAATTGACGATAAGCTCTAATGACACCCCCGCAAGGGCAGTTCCAACACTTCCAGACGGGCCGGTATGTTCAATGAAAATACTGGTCCAGAAATAGACCGGTATGTTCAATGAAAATACTGGTGGCACCGACGGGAATCGAACTGGCGACAGGGCCCAGATGGTAGAACTTGACCACTGGGCTATCACGGTGTCCATAATAATAATAATAATAATAATAATAATAATAATAATACTAATAATAATAATAATAATAGTGCTTCTCTGTCAATGGCTGATGCAAATCTGCACATGCGCCTCCATCGTCTCACTCGTGAGGGGAGTACGAAGAATTGACGATAGGCTCTAATGACACCCCCGCAAGGGCAGTTCCAACACTTCCAGACGGACCGGTATGTTCAATGAAAATACTGGTCCAGACGGACCGGTATGTTCAATGAAAATACTGGTGGCACCGACGGGAATCGAACTGGCGACAGGGCCCAGATGGTAGAACTTGACCACTGGGCTATCACGGTGTCCAAAATAATAATAATAATAATAATAATAATAATAATAATAATAATAATAATAATAATAATAATAATAATAATAATAATAATAATAATAATAATAATAATAATAATAATAATAATAATAATAATAATTATAGTGCTTTTCTGTCAATGGTTGATGCAAATCTGCACATGCGCCTCCATCGTCTCACCCGTGAGGGGAGTACGAAGAATTGATAGGCTCTAATGACGCCCCCGCACGGGCAGTTCCAACACTTCCAGACGGACCGGTATGTTCAATGAAAATACTGCTGGCACCGACGGGAATCGAACTGGCAACAGGGCCCAGATGGTAGAACTTGACCACTGGGCTATCACGGTGTCCATAATAATAATAATTATAATAATGATTATGATAACAAGGAGCTGCGCCAACACCTGAAAGGATGGTTTACCGGTGCGCTTCTTCGCGCACCAAACCCCGCCAGCCCCACTTCTTATCACTTTTTGGAGGGCCCCCCGGACCCCCCCCCCCCTCCCCCTCCCGCCCCCTTTCCCTTCGACAGGGTACGTTGAAATTGCCGGAGTTGCCGCAAAGGGCGCCTGGTGGCAAAAACCTCAATTTTCAGGTGTGGGTGCCACCCGGGACCAGAACGGGCACGTGCAATCGCAGGGCTCCCCCGGACCCCCCTTTCCCTTCGACAGGGTACGTTGAATTGCCGGAGTTGCCGCGAAGGGCGCCTGGTGGAAAAAACCTCAATTTTCAGGTGTGTGTGCCACCCGCGACCAGAACGGGTACGTACAATCGCAGGGCTCCCCCGGACCCCCCCTTTCCCGTCGACAGGGTACGTTGAATTGCTGGAGGTGCCGCAAAGCGCGCCTGGTGGCAAAAACCTCAATTTACAGGTGTGGGTGCCACCCGCGACCAAAACGGGTTTGTACAATCGCCGGGCTTGGGTTCCCGGGGGGAGTGCCCCCCGGACCCCCCCTGCCCCGTCGACAGGGTACACGTTCAATTGCCGGAGGCACCGGCAAGTACTGCCAAAAACAAGGAAATTTGGCATTCAGGACACTCCCCTAACGCAAATATTTGCGTGAATTCCAAAAAAATTATACCAGCATCAAGATCGAGCCTGGGGCTAACCACCCTGCCAATATGAGCTCCAAACTCCTCCTCTTTCCCACAAACCATGAATTATTCCGATGGGGGTGCAAAAAAAGGCTAAAAAAAGCAAGGAATTTTGGCATTCAGGACACTCCCCTAACGCAAATATTTGCGTGAATTCCAAAGAAATTATACCAGCATCAAGATCGAGTCTGGGGCTAGCCACCCTGTTGATATGAGCTCCCAACTCCTCCTGGTTGACACAAACCATGATTTATTCCGATTGGGGTGCGAAAAAAAACAAGGAAATTCGGCATTCAGGACACTCCCCTAACGCAAATATTTGCGTGAATTCCAAAAAAACTACATCAGCATCAGATTGAGTCTGGGGCTAGCCACCCTGCCAATATGAGCTCCCAACTCCTCCTCGTTCCCACAAACCATGATTTATTCCGATGGGGGGTGCAAAAAAGGCCAAAAAAACAAGGACTTTTGGCATTCAGGACACTGCTTTAACGAAAATATTTGCGTGAATTCCAAAAAAAATTATACCAGCATCAGCATCGAGTCTGGGGCTAACCACCCTGCAAATATGAGCTCCGAACTCCTCCTCGTTCCCACAAACCATGATTTATTCCGACAGGGGTGCCGATTTGGGGGGGGGGGGTCGAGAGGTGTCGGGTACACCAAACATCAGCCTCAAACTCCCTCTGATGTGCGCAAAGAGCGCCTGGTGGCGCAAAAACCTCAATTTTCTGTGTCTACACCACCCGGCGCAATATTTTTATATTTTCGAAGAGAGCTCATCAAGAAGTGTTAGATACACCAAATATCAGCCGCTAACTCCCTCAGGTGTGCGCAAACGGCGGCTGGTGGCACAAGACCTCAATTTTCTGGTGTGCGGGTGCCACCCGCGACCAAAACTAGTACGTACAATCGCAGTGCTTGGGTTCCCGGGGGGAGGGCCCCCGGACCCCCTTTCCCGTACGTTCAATTGCCGGAAGGCGGCTAGTGGCAAAAAGTCGTCGACAAGCCTACAGAAACAGGGAGGGACCGATTCAACTGTCTCCGGAAACAGACAGCGACGACGGTAAAACGGACAACGCATCACCGCCACCGCATCCGGACTACGTACAGGACCCTTCACGCCGCCCCAACAACTTCGTTGACACCTATCCAGCGAGAAGACGAAAACGATTACCGGCGAGCCTACGTTCAATGGACAAGGATGCGGGATGCCTTCCGGGCCATCCCTCAAGGTTTCCCAGTACCTCCGGCGCACTGGCCTTCTTTCTACCAACCACACGGCGTACCTCTCAACTATTTCCTACCGAGACCAGATCCCTGGGTCTTACCAAAGCACCTAGTCCCGGACGCACCCGGCTCAACGGGGATAGAGGACTTCATCCTCCGGACAAGACCACCCAGGCGCACCCGGGCACGACAAACAACTAGACGTACACCGTCCCAGACGACCCAGGCGGGGCCGTCGCAACGATTTGCAAGATCACCAACCCCGGAACCCGAATCAACTTCCACGGACACCGGCTCATTGAACCCAGCGCCTACGCGTAACCCAACAAGCACAACAACAGGCACCGGTGGAAGACACTTCGAACATTGGAACGGAACAACAACATGCACAAGCCCAAGGAGCTGCGCCTGCACGTACGTCTTCTCTCCCTATCTGATAACGGACAACACACGAACGAGAAGACCAACTCTACCTGTGAGAGAGACACGCATACGACCATCGACGACGAGCAGCGAAGAGGAGGCCAAACGTCGCGTCGCTGCAGTTCAAGCATTGCCAGACGGGCACCCGGTACAATCCGACGCATAGCAGCATCACCACCGTCTTATCAACCAACAACACAACGCAAATATACATTTGCATGGATTGACGCGCATCACTGTTTCCGACATCCAACGACGGAGCAACTAGCCTACTGGAGCATTGCACTGGACTTTCGACTACTACCCGACGATTGGATACAACCAAAGCCCGACTGCATTGACTGCAGGAGCATACGGGAAAACAAAGGGGGGGCGATAAGGCAAGACTGTGCCTACTGCGGCAACCAAGAAGGCAAACTGCTACGTTGTGGCGGATGTAACCTTGTATGCTACTGCAACAAAGACATCAATCAGCGGACCGCCCGGCACACAAAGAGTTTTGCACCTTAGCAAGTCAACACCTTCTGAACGACGAACTGCGGACTCGAGGGAGCCGACACTACCTACTGGGGGTACCCACTAATCGACCTCAACTAGCGGACTTGGCACTTCAGCAACTTCTACGCTACCGGGAAGGGGGCCCGCACGCACCGCTCTTCATAGACCCAGACACAATGACTAACATGGCTCTCAACACGGAAGATGAATTTGTCTTGAGGGGGAGAAATGTGGACCCCCGTGCTAATGCTATTGCACAATCTCACGCGCTATTTACCTATGAATCTGATGCAATGGACCCAAATACATCTCCGCCTACGAGCAACGACCATCAGTCAACATGCCAACAGATCGAAGGGCAACTGAAGCGACTATTAGGCATACAACAACGAAGCGAAACAACAACGGGACAACAGGACTAGTGGACAAGACAAGACCAAGACGACTACGACCGCCTATTCGTTCGGGATCCACCGCAATGGACTACATGGCCTACAACAAGAACCATCCGTGAGCTCTACAATGAATGGCATCGCGATTACTCTCATACCAGAGAGTTTGCACTGATGGCCGACGCGTTCGACGACTTCGAGGCGAGACTGGACCCAAAGGAAGACACAACGGATGACAAGACAGTTGCCGACAACCAGGACTACAACGACATCGACGACCCCGAACTGGACGACCCAGACTACGACAGCTATCTATACCCACCCGCAATGGACTTCAAGAATATACACGAATGGCAAGCCTTCGTCGAACAGCATCCGGAATTGAACTACCTCGACTTCAAGGACACAGACGACTACAATCGATGGATGCAGGAGACCATGGACATCGAACGTGGTAAGGTAAAGGTTCGGACATTTCTACCCACAACCCCAATAACTACTGACAACCTTGAACAAGCTTACATGTTAGTAGACATACCAAACAACCCCTACCCTACCCCCCCTCCAGGCATGTCCAGCTATACACTCGAGAACATCACCCCTTACGGCCTATCTACATCCACATTTAATCCACCTGATATTGTCGATAGTGCTTGCAATAGGTGGTTATTTCATGAGAATGCGCCAATGGACCCACACACAATTAGACAAGACCAGCCCGCGATGCTTAACAACATTTCCGGCAAACCACTGGCAGTGCGGACCAGGGAAACTGCCACTCCCACGTGGTTGAACGGAAACTGAATGTCGGTTAAACAGTCTTTTCCCAACTCGCTTGTCTCAACTTCAATACCATTCAACCTCATACCCACACCACGCCTCGATCATGACATGCACAAAACAATCATACATCAAAATGGACAGGTATTCATCTGCGACAAACCTGTAAAAATATAGAAAGACAACATACTTGCAAGAGGAAGACTAAACTCACATCTCCTCTATGAGCTTGACAAGCCTGGCAGACGACCACTAGACCCAAACATACGATACTTCCCCAATAGGCATGTGACTCGAGCGCAACACACACTGGCCACTGCTGAAGACCTCCCAGACATAGCCCTATGGTCAGTGAACCCCCAACCATCACATGCCCCTTAGACGCAATGGTCCTACACCGCAGCTTGATGCATGCCAACCCACAAATCATGCAAGAATTTGCAAACAATATAGGCAGGCGCATAGCAGGTAGAGACTGGGTGCGTCTAGTCAGGGCCTGTCATGGATGTAGCAGGGGAAAGCCAAACAAACCCCCTATGTACAACGGGAATCACTTAGACATAGAGTTCAAAGTAGGTGAGGCACTCAATCTAGACTTCGCTGGCCCATTTCCCGTTCGCTCGAGATACGGAAATCAATATCGAGGAGTGTCATGCTCTAACTCTAAATTCGCATGCGAACTATATACCCCCACACGTGAACCTAAGACATACATGCCACACATAGAGAAAATATTTCGCTTTCTTTGAGAGACAGTCAGGCAACAAGCTCAAACAACTACGTTCAGATGGAGAGTTCATATCAAACGTTTTGAAGACTTATGCCGACTGTCACGGCATAATTCTCAAAACAGCAACCAGGAACGAACCAAACATGAACCCTTTCGCAGAACGTATGAACAGAACCGACGACACACGAGCCCTAGCAGCTCAACTAGATGCCGGCCTGCCTGATACGTTCTCGGAAGACACGCATAGAGCAACACTAGGTATACGAATGATCACGCCCATCAGTAGAGGTAGACATAAAGGGAAGACCCCTTGGAGTTACTAATGGGCTTCCTAGGAAACCAGTGCAATCATTCATCCAACCATTTGGATGCCTGGCCTGGGTCAAAGTGGAAAAGACGAAAGGAAAGCCTGTCGCAGTTCCTGGCACTCTGATAGGTTATAACATCTTTCGTCGTGTGTGTAGGATACTTATTAGGGACACAAGACAGACAACAACAGTCGAAAAACGCAACGTACGATTTGACATCAACACACGAGGCTACACATGTCTGTCACCCATCAAACTGTGGCAACCACTAATCGTACAGTCGCAAGCACAACAACAACCAGAACTGTTTCCACATCAATCTATACAATGGAAAAACGAAGTTCAGCTGCCCCAATTTTCTGACCTGATCTCGCAAACTGGCTTGCCGACACAAAACCAACGGTTGTCAACAGACACTTCAGTTTCCACAGAGGGTGACAACAACAAAACAGCCTCCAACAGCAACAACCCAGAGGCCACTCAAGCATCTTATGTGCAGCCCAGCTCAACCTTTGGCACTCTCCTGCCACCTCCCAGTGCCACTACAACCATTTTCAACCGCCTTTTTCGGCAACAAACAACAACACAGTTAGTCAAGTCAACGCCCAACACCACCCTACCACACCAACCAATCCTAACTCACGGAACCAACAAATAGCATCAACCAACAATAGAGTTACGGGTGCAAAAGGGATTCCAAAACAACGGGATGGTGCAAAAGTTAGCGTAGAAAACATAGTGAACCAACCGAGACTTCGCAAACCGACCCCAGCACATCACCCAACACACAGAGCTCATGTGGCATACGACGATGTGTTTGAGGGGAAGGATGAGGAAGCGATCAGACAGGACAACTATTGTTTGTTTACACGCATACTACATATATATCCCACGCAAAGCTGTCAAGTCACACCCACAGGTGCACGCAGCTCAGCTTGCAGAACTACAAAGATTATTTAACTGCAATGCCTTGGAATGTGTACCAAGGTCACAGGCATTAGCAGCCAAAATCACCCCCCGTCCACACTACATTCATAGACGCAATTAAGGTAGATGAATCCACGGGGGAGGAAAAACATAAATCACGCCTTGTACAAAGCTTTGGGAAATAGAATGGTAGAATACATTCACTACAGCCCATACGAACGCTCATCCCCCAGAGCACAACCCATGTTCCTACTACTATTAATCTCGTATGCAGCCTTTGTTGGCCTACTAATTTCTCACTTAGACTTCTCACAAGCATATTCACATGCTGACATGAAGGATTTTGCTTTTGCCTACCCACCCAAGGGGTACGAACATGCTAACGACCCTACTATGATATTATTACTCAAGAAAGCATTGTATGGCACACCACAAGCGGGCGTAGGTGGTTTGACCATATTTCAACCGACATACCAGCAATAGGGTACAAACAATCAACGTTAGACCCATGTGTGTTCTTCTTACCCATTAAGAGAGGACAGCCTACCTTACCTGCCTACCTACTGTTACGGACAGATGACTTACTAACCAAGTCATTCAGAGTTAAGGATTTAGGCCCAGTTAGAACATTTTGCGGGATGCAATTTGTTAGAACAGAGGAGGGCATACTCCTACACCAACACGAATATATAAAGGGCATTCGGATTCCAGGATGCCAAACCAGCAGCAACACCATCAGCAACGGTCGACCCGGCGCCAGCAAACAAAGACGCAACACTGCGCAAATATTCGCTACCGCGATTGCTCGGAGCGCTTCTCTGGCCCGCTACGCAGACACAACCTGCAATCGCTTTCGCTGTCAACCACGCCGCTGTGCTAGCCGCGAAGAAACCTGACGTCGCCTATTCTGCGATCGCACGCGTTCTATGCTTCTTGCGAACACCAAGGGGAATATTTTATCCCTTCCGCACGCGATCTTACGAACTCATCGCCTTCTCGGATAGCAACCTTGGTGGATGCGAGTACACCCGCCGATCGAGGACGGGAAAATTACACATGACAAGCGGACCTATTGCGTGGAGCTCCAAACGACAACAAACGGTTGCTCTATCGACGCAGGACGCCGAAACGATTGCGACTCATTCAGCAACATGCCGTACAGCTATTGCAATCCTGCATATGTGCAAAAACATGGGCATCCTTCTCTCCGCGCAGATCACGATCAACAACGACAACCGGGAGCTGTTCTCAACGCGACCAACGCATGGCGACGGACCGAACGCGGCACCTTGACATTAAACACCATTACGTGGTCGAACGCGTCCGAGCGGGCGAAGTCAACGTGCGACATATACCAACGAAGGACAACATCGCCGACGTGTTGACGAAGCCGTTACCCACTCCGCGATATTTAGAATTAATCGCACAGTTTACTGTCTTACTTACAAATGTAATCCCAGGCTTCAAGCCTTAGTGCGATCATGACTAATTTACTTGACACTTAGGATGGATCTAATCAGACTTACTACAACGCGGTAAGGACCTGCATCCTTTGATGCGAGCTTCAGCTCATTTATTTTCATTTTCGGTGTTAAACAGTTTGACATGTACATATATTAATCCATACATAACAATACATTCAGTCACACGTTATCAGTACATATATATAAATGCATATGTTATGCAGAGGGGGAGAGTAAACGATTATATTTACAATATATTCATACCATATATTTGGTCATTTTCACGACATAACATTTACATTTGGCCTGATCATATCTATTACCTATTTAAATATTTGCTTATCAAATTTATTAATCATTACAATAATATTACCATTATTCCATATCCATTACCGGTTTAATCATATCGGGCCGTACTGTATCATCACCATAAATTATGGTCATAAAACTCAGAGTAATATTTGTGGTATTTATTGAATCTAGAAAACTTGTGGTATATAAATTAATATCGATTTTGACCATTGATTAATTTTCTTTATCTCCTCTTAAACTTTGATCAAAGTAACTCAGCGTAAAACAATTATTCAAGTTAACATCCGGCACTATGTCAGCTGTTACACTTACTACGTCTGCAGCACGTTCCGCGGGCGGGATGACTATGGCATAGTCCCGTGGGGCCTGTAAGGTCTTGATCGTTGGTGCACCGCGCAAAATTTGACAGTCGTGCTTCTTAAAGCGCGCGTCTAATTGCGGATGACTACCGTCGTCGTGAGCCAAATGTACGTCGTCGATGTATGCCGCAGCCGTCTGACCCCAAAAAGGGAGATGGCCGAAAGACTTGTCGACTGCGCGTTGGAAGTCCACGAGGAGTCCATACGGCGAGGATGTCGCGGCTACAGTCTGTAGGGTCGATCTTCAGGTGAGAAAAACCATCAACCATGTCCAACGTGCAGAGATAATTATATCCCGCGAAGAGCTCACGGTGATGATCGGGGAGGAAGGCCGGGGACCGGAAGGATGAGCCGGTCGTTAACCGCGCGGTAGTAAAATACCATGCGGATGCCTTTGAAATGATCCTGCAAGAGGGAGTTAAACTTGCATACAGGGCACGGTCTAGTAGCCCACTCACAATTAGGAGAGGCAAAACTATAGCGGCCAGTAGCAAGCATATCGTCTGCCCACTGGGTCAGGAACTCTCTGACAGCAGGCGTCCATCTAGGGCAGGGAACCCAAATAGGCTGTGCACCTGGACGTAGCTTCAAAGAGATAACGGTGTGCGTAAAACAGCCAGCCTTTTCATGGAATCGGTCGCCGTGACGCTCTAGAAAATCTTTCGCTCTTTTCTTCTGAGGGGGGGTGAGGTTGTAACTAATAGTATCCGGGCCAAACTTGGGTTTAGGTGGTTCGGCCTTCTTTTCCTTCTGTTCGTCTAGGTATTGTCGGCATAATCGCGCTGAAAGCATCAAAACGGGGTCTGGGAATAGGCCTGTGATGTCATCTGGTGTGACGAGTAAAATACCTGGGTCAGAAGTCATGTTCATAGAGAGCCAGTCTAGACCGCTAATCGGGGGATGTTCCCTGTCATGCGGTAACATTAGCTGGGGCACAATATAAGGTTTGATAGGATTTGGATACGGCTCCGTGGGTTAGTGACGTCACTGCGTCCTGCACATTTCCGGCTCATGTTGAGGGGAGTGTGGTCGGAAGCGCAGCTGTCCCGGAGAAGATTGTGATCCAGCCAATGTTCGAAGCATAAGCATCGAGTGGGATGGTACACGTTTCGTGTTTTGTTGCCGGAGGTGGGTTGCGCGTGATGCATACACATTGCTGCGCGTTTCCGGAACTAAGTTCTAGGGTCGGCTGTAAGCCGGTCGGGGCAGGCTAGGCTCGCTCCGCACGCGTCTCGGACCGCGCCTTGGCAGTGTGCTTCGGGGTACATGTCTCTGAGCCGGAATACCCGTAGTCCATCGCTGGACAGGATTTTTCCAGCCATGGATCATGGCCTGTCGCATACGCTGCTGTTGCGCTTGGTGTTGAGAGCGTATGGGCTTGCGTTCGCCTTGTGACACAGCCCGAAGGTACCGTCTACCTTGGCGGTCATAGGCTACTTCATGATAGTGCCATGTTCGTACCTTATGGGCTTTGCAGCGGCTGCCTCGTTTACTCCGCTCCTTGTTCTTATTCTTATCTTCCGTCTTCTCCTGCTTATCTGTCGTCCGGCTACCCGATGTTGCGCTCGGGGCTGGGGCAGAGCTAGAGGACGAAGATGATGATGATAAAGAAGAAGAAGAAGAAGAAGAAGAAGAAGAAGAAGAAGAAGAAGAAGAAGAAGAAGAAGAAGAAGAAGAAGAAGAAGAAGAAGAAGAAGAAGAAGAAAAAGAAGAAGAAGAAAAAGAAGAAGAAGAAGAAGAAGAGGAGGATGAGGAACCGTCTTTGTAGTCGTCGTCGTCGTGACTGCGTCGTCGTCGTCGTTGGTCGGGCTGGCAGGTGGTCTTGGGCTTCTTGGCTTTCCGGCGTATCGTCTTGCTGGAACGGCCTCTGCCGGTATCCACGTCTTCGTCGGCGGGCGGAAAGTCTTCTCTTTCATCCTTGCCACTACGCCCTTGACGTTCGTATTCCTCTTCCTCTTCATCATTACGCGCTCTACTGTATTCCAATCGCCGCTGTGATTTCGAATCAGCGGATGAGAGGCCGCGTGGATTCGAGCGGGATGAAAGGCGCGGAGAGGCAAAAGAGATGCGGTCGTGTGGAGACCCTTGCTCCAGTTGACTCCGGGTGACGCGTGAGGGAGGGATCTGAAATCCCCAGAGGCGTTTCAGCGGTTGAAGAGATGTAGGACCTGTGATTGTAAATCGTAGAGGGTTGATCTACGAATCAGCCTAGTTTTATGTTTTGAAAATAAAAATTTAGTGGCCACCGCATAGATAAAAAGACAAGTCTCTGCTATCTCCAGAAGTAAACGTGGTGGCAAACTGCGCTTCTCGGTCGAGGAAACATTCTCGTTGTAAAAAGCGCGTCTAGACAGTTTATCAAGCCCTTCGAGAAGCTCTTTGTCCTCTACGTGCCAGGCAGGTGACAACGCCAGGCATGCGGGAATTTTCTTTTGTATGAACTCTTGCATCAGGTGCGCAATGTCTTGTTGGCTTTTGGTTGGTGGTTGCAACTGGAAATCGGGACCGTAGCTCAGGCCAAAGATTATGGCGCGATCGTTTGCTCGTATATACGCCCAAGGCATCACCTCCTTTCTTCTTGTGAAACTTTGTTCCAGTACATGGTCCCAAGCCTCCGATACCAGAATAACTTTCAAAATGCCTATTCTCTCTGTGGTAGGCGTGATGCATTCTTATATAGCTTTGAGCACTTGGTTGGCGCTTCTTTTCCATGCACGCTCCAGTTCAGCAGTAAATCGACTGTAGAGACAACGGCTGTCTCTGGACGAAATATGAAGCCTTCTCAAAGATTATCTGATTTTGTGTTGTGTGAGTACGACAATACCGGCTGGATAGAATTTATGTTTGTTCCGACCCAAGGAAATATGAGGCTGAACGAGAGCCAAAAAAAGATCGCGAGCATCATGCAGCAGATCGTACGAGGAGAGAGCCTGGACAGCCTCATGTTTCCGCCTTTCGAATCGGTCGGCACAGAAAGCCAGTGCACGGGGCTCGATAACCTGTTCGAAAGTCCCGGCGGCGGGCCTGCCCCGGGCGAAATGCATAAGCTCTCAGGTGGTGCAATCCCGGAGGTAACGGAAGATTGTCTGTTCATTTATTCTGTGGTACGGTTCTGTCTGAAACAGGGGCTGCGAGGCAGTCACAAGCCCCGTTACACGATAGAAAGGAAAAAGCTCCCGAATCCTAAAGTGGGCGATACCATCTCTGTCCAGTCGGTCAGCTTGTGCATAGAACTCTTCCCAACTTGGAAATTGCTGGACGCTCATCCACGATTCCACGCCCCCGGCATTGCCAGCCCTGTCCTGTAGGCACCGGAGCACTTTATCAGCGCAGGACATCCAGTCCGGCACTGATAACAATTTGTTGAACAGCATCCAAACCGAAACGACAGAAAAGGGCTCCCGCTGCGCTATCGCAATTGCGTGCTGCTCGGTGAGTCTGGGCACTTGGGGCTGGCTCCGCCGAAGAAACCACGCGCATAGCCCCGCTTGTACGTCGTTAGAAGCAGCAATGCGCATTGTGGCGCCATCTCGCAACGAACGAAATAATTTCCCGAGCGTTCTTTGCAGCGTCTTTTTAGTGTCGGCGGGCAACTTGCCCTTGCGCACCCTTAAGCATAATAACAAGACGTCTTTGGAGTTACACTCAACTTCGGTAAAGGGGCCTAGAAGAGACATGAGCAGTAACAGGTTGTACCGCTCCTCTGTTACGCCTGCCTGGTTCTTGCCGTCTACATAATTCGAAAGTCTTTCTGTGCTTCTGCCGAGGGCTTGGTACAAATAGACGACAACGAGTAGGGATTCGTTCAGCAGCGAGCAGCCGGTTTCACTGTCGCGTGCGGGGGGGCTGCACCGCTTCTGACGAGAACAGAGCAATGTGATTTGCGATCCAGAGCCAGCCGGCCACGGCGATAGCACGCTTAAAGCCTATGTTTTCTACAGCCTTTTGCTTAGCATACTGGCTCTCACTAAGCACAACGTCAGGCAACTTTTGTTCGATGAGGGCAGCTAGAGTTCGGTGCTTGTAGCATCTTTCTGGTTGGTAAACGTTTTGGACCCACTCAACAAATTTGGTGTCTTGTTGTTAGAGCTAAAGTCATTTATGACCGGCAAACCAACCTGCAGCGCGGCGTCAACGCACATGTTCTGTAAATTCTCGGGCTGCAGCTCGACCTTGAGCCGGGCCGATCGCGTAATTTTTTTGGCGTCCAGGCACGCTGCAAATTCGTACGGGTATTCGTTGGCATACAGCGTGCCTTTACGCCCGGACGTCAACATGACTGTCGACACAACTTGTTTCTTTTTTTCGTGTTTACAGCATATATTATTTTCTTTGGGGCAATTAACAAAAAAGAAAAGATTTTGTGTGAAAGGCAGGAGAAGGGGGGGGGGGGGGGAAGGGGGGAGGGAGAGGGGGGGGGCGGGAAGGAGAGAAGACAATGTCTTGAGCGCTCCATTCACCTTTTTTCTTTTTGCTTAATTTTCACCGGGGGCCCGGCCGCCAGTGACGTGTTGGAAGAACAGTTTTTTTTAAAAAAAAGCAGAACGCGACGGTCAACAACATCAAATTCCAAACAAAAGAAAAAGCAGTCCATGCAAGATCCCCCGCCTCGAAAAAGACAGAAAGTTGTGGCGGGGCACGGCGAGTTCGAACTGGGCTTGCACCTCGGGCTAGACCTTATTCCGACGCTAACAAGGCAGAGGCAAGAGCTCTACAATGATTACCCGTTTTTACAAGCTTTAGACGGTATCTTGACCAATGCACAGGCAGGAGAGACGGCCCCCGCGCGCGATGGCGAGATAGTCCGGGTCGACTCCGGTGCTCACGTCGAGCCGAATTCCGGCCTCGCCGAATTCCATGGCAGGGCTTTTCCTGACGGGATCACGTTGCGCTCATGTTCATACGACGAATTTAACAACCTCTTGTACAGGCTGAAAATAAGAACGGATTACCTGCAAGGCAAAGGCAAACCGATTTTGGAAGATACGATTGTATAAAGGATTGATTACAAGGGCAAGGAAATGGTGCTAAAGTTTTCGAAACAGTGTGACTTCGTGTCGGCCAAATGGTACCGAATACCAAAAGAATTAAGAAACAGCCGGGAGGAGGGGGGCGGGGTGGGGGCTTCTTCCCCTTCCTCGTTCAGTAGTATGCAGTCACGAGAGCCAGCCGCGCTATACGACCTGGAACAGAATACCGAGTACGCCGAGGGGCGGCTAGGGTTGGAACTGCTGGGCACCCTCTTGGCGGCTCTACTTGCCAAACCTGGTGACAAGAACTACAAGAAATTCGAGCCACCAATGCTCGACAAAATTCTGGAAAAAAAAGATTCTCAAAACCAGGCCTTCGTAATACTGACACCGCCAAGCCTGTTTATGGACCGCCTGACACTTACAGAAGAAGGATGGCTGCAGAAATCAGACCCTGGCTTGTTTTTCTCCAAGAACGATCTGTATTTCCCCGACGGTTTGTTGGTGCCGGTGTGTTTGGAAAAAAATTTCTTTCCCTTAGTCAAGTCAAAATCCCAGCGATACCCGGATTTTTTTGAAATGCCAGTGCCGAGGCAAGAAAGCCTGTGGTTGATCAATGGGAAATCGGTCGTTCCCAAAGGAGGTGCAGACGCGATTGAGAGCCAAAAGAGTTGGAACGAAATAGCTCTGCAGCTCTACATGCACTCGGTTTTGCCCCGCTTTGTAGCGCCGGTGGTCAGCGTGTTTGCGGTAGTAGACCGCCTCCCCGCGCCCACACAAGGGTACGTGTATTATTGTTGCCAAGAGGCAGCTTTTTAGGAACATGCAAGCAAACGCACAGATCGACCCCGAGAGGCTTCCTGCGCTGGCTGAGGGAATCGTGAGCTTGCTAGAATGCCTGGCTGAAAAGCAGATTTTATATTGGGGCCTGTGTCAGCAAAAATGTTATTGGGGCAGAGATGAAAAAATCAGCTTTCGCCAATTTCGAACTAGTAGCATGGCTTTTCTGGTGCCGGGGAGACAGCCGTTAAAACGACAGCACGATTCTGAGCTGCTGCACTTTGTTCGACAAGACAAGGCCGAACTGAAAGTGCAAGACATTACCAAGCTCTCTAACGCTGCGAGCCTTTGGCCTGCACTGCCACGGGGATGGTTACCGGGCCTACCATTACAACAGCTGTTCTATGACGCGCTGATACTGTCAAGCTGGTCTGCGAGGGTCGCGTGCGCGCTGTGGTGGGCAGACCTGGGGCTGGCCCAACGAACGGGGCCACTGTGTTACGCGTTAGAGTACTTGTGGCAAAGAAGATGGAAACCGGGCCGGACGCCACTGCACACGGTTAGGTGGAAGAACCATCGTCAGCAAGCTACAGCAATTGTGAAGGCTGAGGCTGATTTTATGAGTTTGGTTCTGCACAAAGCACGTTTGTTATGTACGGCATAACAGTCACAAAAGGCGCTCAAGCACACGGCCTGTTGTTGACCTATGCCAAAACGCAAAAAGACCAGAGGTCCGTAATGCGCACTTGTTGTTTCGAAGTCCTGCAACTGATCATTACAGGCTTTGAGCAGGAACTTCCTTTGGTAGGAATCCCCCTTGGTACCGAAGAAGAAACAGAAAAAAAAGCAAGCGGGTGACAGTAGTTTTTTTTTTTTAAAAAAAGGTGGGGAGGGCGAGGCGTTTCAGGCGACGGGAGTGGGATGGTGAAGCAAAGCTCTGGCAGGGCAGGGGGGGGGAGGTGCGATTACTGAAAAGGAACCAAAATACGGAAGGTTTTATTAAATACTTTGCTAAAAACATTCCTTAATATCGCTCTTCGGCCACGGCGATAGCCCATTTAAATCCTTGGTTGTCAATTTCTTTTTCTTGGCATATTAGCTCCCACTAAGCACAAAGTGCCACTGTTTTTTTCTCTTTTTTTATGGTTTGCTCCGGCTATGTTTTTTCTGTTTCTCTGCTCAGTTTTCCGAAGTTGGGAAAGAGCAAAGCGTTTGATCATGGCTTCCGAGGCAAAGATGGGCTTGAAGATTGGTTGCTGTGTTTCGTTCATTGCGGCCATGGAGATCGACTCTGAGTCTTTATTCACGAGGTTTGGCAAGAACGCCGAAACAATTCGCGTCACCGGCAAGCTTAAGAACCTCAAGGAGAAATTTGGCGTTGTATCTATTCGAAACTTGGAAGAAAGTTGGGATATACGAATCCCGAAGTGTTTCTTACGCTGGGAGGTGCCGGAAAAGTTATTCAAATTTATTGACCATACTGGTAAAGTAGTATGGGACTCCGTGACTGATGAGCGTCCAGTTGTCGAAGATGGAGACCTTGAAGCGTTTACGAAAACTCCCCTGGCGAGAAGTGTGACTAAGGATTCTTTCCTCAAGTCTATCAACGACTTCAAGAGTATTATTAAGGACAGAAAGAATAAGGGGAGAACTACGGCCATCGCTACTCACCTCAGCAACTTGTACCCCCACACCTCGCTTCGTAAGTTGGCGGACGTTCATTTCGGTAAGACGGACGAGGTCAAAAAGGGTCTCAACAAAAGGTTGTTGGCGAGAGGCATGGCACAGCAAATTGTCGACGGGGATATTAAGTGGGAGGACGTTGTAAGAAACGAAATCGACTTAGTCCCCGAAGACGAAAGTGAATTACATTCGGACGAGAGCGGAGGAGACGAGGAAGAAGAAGTCAACCCGGCCTCCAAGAAGCGCAGAAAATTAAAAGACGACGACGAGAAGGCAAGGAAGGACAGGTTGATGCTGAATTGGAAGAAGCCCTTGCAGAGCAAAAGAAACTTCAGCGTCTTCTGGCTTCGAATCGCAAAGTTGGGCCGGGAGGAAAATCTGTTACGTTCAACGTTAACGAAGAACTCGCCAAGCAAGTACAAGAGGCCAACGCAATCCTTCGACAACGTTTGGTGGAAACTGCGACTGACAAAGATCTTGCACCTAACGCTTTGCTCTCTGCTATTGGATTGGAAAATGCAACATCTGCAGAAGACAGAACAAGGTTGTTTCGTGAGTTTCAAGGTAGACGAGGATCAGAGAATGTAAAGCATGCCGTGTTGAAGAAGTTCAAGAAAGGGGTGGAACCAATACATACGAGTGAGTTGGAAGGAGGGTCGGAGCTCCAAACGACAACAAACGGTTGCTCTATCGACGCAGGACGCCGAAACGATTGCGACTCATTCAGCAACATGCCGTACAGCTATTGCAATCCTGCATATGTGCCAAAACATGGGCATCCTTCTCTCCGCGCAGATCACGATCAACAACGACAACCGGGAGCTGTTCTCAACGCGACCAACGCATGGCGACGGACCGAACGCGGCACCTTGACATTAAACACCATTACGTGGTCGAACGCGTCCGAGCGGGCGAAGTCAACGTGCGACATATACCAACGAAGGACAACATCGCCGACGTGTTGACGAAGCCGTTACCCACTCCGCGATATTTAGAATTAATCGCACAGTTTACTGTCTTACTTACAAATGCAATCCCAGGCTTCAAGCCTTAGTGCGATCATGACTAATTTACTTGACACTTAGGATGGATCTAATCAGACTTACTACAACGCGGTAAGGACCTGCATCCTTTGATGCGAGCTTCAGCTCATTTATTTTCATTTTCGGTGTTAAACAGTTTGACATGTACATATATTAATCCATACATAACAATACATTCAGTCACACGTTATCAGTACATATATATAAATGCATATGTTATGCAGAGGGGGAGAGTAAACGATTATATTTACAATATATTCATACCATATATTTGGTCATTTTCACGACATAACATTTACATTTGGCCTGATCATATCTATTACCTATTTAAATATTTGCTTATCAAATTTATTAATCATTACAATAATATTACCATTATTCCATATCCATTACCGGTTTAATCATATCGGGCCGTACTGTATCATCACCATAAATTATGGTCATAAAACTCAGAGTAATATTTGTGGTATTTATTGAATCTAGAAAACTTGTGGTATATAAATTAATATCGATTTTGACCATTGATTAATTTTCTTTATCTCCTCTTAAACTTTGATCAAAGTAACTCAGCGTAAAACAATTATTCAAGTTAACATCCGGCACTATGTCAGCTGTTACACTTACTACGTCTGCAGCACGTTCCGCGGGCGGGATGACTATGGCATAGTCCCGTGGGGCCTGTAAGGTCTTGATCGTTGGTGCACCGCGCAAAATTTGACAGTCGTGCTTCTTAAAGCGCGCGTCTAATTGCGGATGACTACCGTCGTCGTGAGCCAAATGTACGTCGTCGATGTATGCCGCAGCCGTCTGACCCCAAAAAGGGAGATGGCCGAAAGACTTGTCGACTGCGCGTTGGAAGTCCACGAGGAGTCCATACGGCGAGGATGTCGCGGCTACAGTCTGTAGGGTCGATCTTCAGGTGAGAAAAACCATCAACCATGTCCAACGTGCAGAGATAATTATATCCCGCGAAGAGCTCACGGTGATGATCGGGGAGGAAGGCCGGGGACCGGAAGGATGAGCCGGTCGTTAACCGCGCGGTAGTAAAATACCATGCGGATGCCTTTGAAATGATCCTGCAAGAGGGAGTTAAACTTGCATACAGGGCACGGTCTAGTAGCCCACTCACAATTAGGAGAGGCAAAACTATAGCGGCCAGTAGCAAGCATATCGTCTGCCCACTGGGTCAGGAACTCTCTGACAGCAGGCGTCCATCTAGGGCAGGGAACCCAAATAGGCTGTGCACCTGGACGTAGCTTCAAAGAGATAACGGTGTGCGTAAAACAGCCAGCCTTTTCATGGAATCGGTCGCCGTGACGCTCTAGAAAATCTTTCGCTCTTTTCTTCTGAGGGGGGGTGAGGTTGTAACTAATAGTATCCGGGCCAAACTTGGGTTTAGGTGGTTCGGCCTTCTTTTCCTTCTGTTCGTCTAGGTATTGTCGGCATAATCGCGCTGAAAGCATCAAAACGGGGTCTGGGAATAGGCCTGTGATGTCATCTGGTGTGACGAGTAAAATACCTGGGTCAGAAGTCATGTTCATAGAGAGCCAGTCTAGACCGCTAATCGGGGGATGTTCCCTGTCATGCGGTAACATTAGCTGGGGCACAATATAAGGTTTGATAGGATTTGGATACGGCTCCGTGGGTTAGTGACGTCACTGCGTCCTGCACATTTCCGGCTCATGTTGAGGGGAGTGTGGTCGGAAGCGCAGCTGTCCCGGAGAAGATTGTGATCCAGCCAATGTTCGAAGCATAAGCATCGAGTGGGATGGTACACGTTTCGTGTTTTGTTGCCGGAGGTGGGTTGCGCGTGATGCATACACATTGCTGCGCGTTTCCGAAACTAAGTTCTAGGGTCGGCTGTAAGCCGGTCGGGGCAGGCTAGGCTCGCTCCGCACGCGTCTCGGACCGCGCCTTGGCAGTGTGCTTCGGGGTACATGTCTCTGAGCCGGAATACCCGTAGTCCATCGCTGGACAGGATTTTTCCAGCCATGGATCATGGCCTGTCGCATACGCTGCTGTTGCGCTTGGTGTTGAGAGCGTATGGGCTTGCGTTCGCCTTGTGACACAGCCCGAAGGTACCGTCTACCTTGGCGGTCATAGGCTACTTCATGATAGTGCCATGTTCGTACCTTATGGGCTTTGCAGCGGCTGCCTCGTTTACTCCGCTCCTTGTTCTTATTCTTATCTTCCGTCTTCTCCTGCTTATCTGTCGTCCGGCTACCCGATGTTGCGCTCGGGGCTGGGGCAGAGCTAGAGGACGAAGATGATGATGATAAAGAAGAAGAAGAAGAAGAAGAAGAAGAAGAAGAAGAAGAAGAAGAAGAAGAAGAAGAAGAAGAAGAAGAAGAAGAAGAAAAAGAAGAAGAAGAAAAAGAAGAAGAAGAAGAAGAAGAGGAGGATGAGGAACCGTCTTTGTAGTCGTCGTCGTCGTGACTGCGTCGTCGTCGTCGTTGGTCGGGCTGGCAGGTGGTCTTGGGCTTCTTGGCTTTCCGGCGTATCGTCTTGCTGGAACGGCCTCTGCCGGTATCCACGTCTTCGTCGGCGGGCGGAAAGTCTTCTCTTTCATCCTTGCCACTACGCCCTTGACGTTCGTATTCCTCTTCCTCTTCATCATTACGCGCTCTACTGTATTCCAATCGCCGCTGTGATTTCGAATCAGCGGATGAGAGGCCGCGTGGATTCGAGCGGGATGAAAGGCGCGGAGAGGCAAAAGAGATGCGGTCGTGTGGAGACCCTTGCTCCAGTTGACTCCGGGTGACGCGTGAGGGAGGGATCTGAAATCCCCAGAGGCGTTTCAGCGGTTGAAGAGATGTAGGACCTGTGATTGTAAATCGTAGAGGGTTGATCTACGAATCAGCCTAGTTTTATGTTTTGAAAATAAAAATTTAGTGGCCACCGCATAGATAAAAAGACAAGTCTCTGCTATCTCCAGAAGTAAACGTGGTGGCAAACTGCGCTTCTCGGTCGAGGAAACATTCTCGTTGTAAAAAGCGCGTCTAGACAGTTTATCAAGCCCTTCGAGAAGCTCTTTGTCCTCTACGTGCCAGGCAGGTGACAACGCCAGGCATGCGGGAATTTTCTTTTGTATGAACTCTTGCATCAGGTGCGCAATGTCTTGTTGGCTTTTGGTTGGTGGTTGCAACTGGAAATCGGGACCGTAGCTCAGGCCAAAGATTATGGCGCGATCGTTTGCTCGTATATACGCCCAAGGCATCACCTCCTTTCTTCTTGTGAAACTTTGTTCCAGTACATGGTCCCAAGCCTCCGATACCAGAATAACTTTCAAAATGCCTATTCTCTCTGTGGTAGGCGTGATGCATTCTTATATAGCTTTGAGCACTTGGTTGGCGCTTCTTTTCCATGCACGCTCCAGTTCAGCAGTAAATCGACTGTAGAGACAACGGCTGTCTCTGGACGAAATATGAAGCCTTCTCAAAGATTATCTGATTTTGTGTTGTGTGAGTACGACAATACCGGCTGGATAGAATTTATGTTTGTTCCGACCCAAGGAAATATGAGGCTGAACGAGAGCCAAAAAAAGATCGCGAGCATCATGCAGCAGATCGTACGAGGAGAGAGCCTGGACAGCCTCATGTTTCCGCCTTTCGAATCGGTCGGCACAGAAAGCCAGTGCACGGGGCTCGATAACCTGTTCGAAAGTCCCGGCGGCGGGCCTGCCCCGGGCGAAATGCATAAGCTCTCAGGTGGTGCAATCCCGGAGGTAACGGAAGATTGTCTGTTCATTTATTCTGTGGTACGGTTCTGTCTGAAACAGGGGCTGCGAGGCAGTCACAAGCCCCGTTACACGATAGAAAGGAAAAAGCTCCCGAATCCTAAAGTGGGCGATACCATCTCTGTCCAGTCGGTCAGCTTGTGCATAGAACTCTTCCCAACTTGGAAATTGCTGGACGCTCATCCACGATTCCACGCCCCCGGCATTGCCAGCCCTGTCCTGTAGGCACCGGAGCACTTTATCAGCGCAGGACATCCAGTCCGGCACTGATAACAATTTGTTGAACAGCATCCAAACCGAAACGACAGAAAAGGGCTCCCGCTGCGCTATCGCAATTGCGTGCTGCTCGGTGAGTCTGGGCACTTGGGGCTGGCTCCGCCGAAGAAACCACGCGCATAGCCCCGCTTGTACGTCGTTAGAAGCAGCAATGCGCATTGTGGCGCCATCTCGCAACGAACGAAATAATTTCCCGAGCGTTCTTTGCAGCGTCTTTTTAGTGTCGGCGGGCAACTTGCCCTTGCGCACCCTTAAGCATAATAACAAGACGTCTTTGGAGTTACACTCAACTTCGGTAAAGGGGCCTAGAAGAGACATGAGCAGTAACAGGTTGTACCGCTCCTCTGTTACGCCTGCCTGGTTCTTGCCGTCTACATAATTCGAAAGTCTTTCTGTGCTTCTGCCGAGGGCTTGGTACAAATAGACGACAACGAGTAGGGATTCGTTCAGCAGCGAGCAGCCGGTTTCACTGTCGCGTGCGGGGGGGCTGCACCGCTTCTGACGAGAACAGAGCAATGTGATTTGCGATCCAGAGCCAGCCGGCCACGGCGATAGCACGCTTAAAGCCTATGTTTTCTACAGCCTTTTGCTTAGCATACTGGCTCTCACTAAGCACAACGTCAGGCAACTTTTGTTCGATGAGGGCAGCTAGAGTTCGGTGCTTGTAGCATCTTTCTGGTTGGTAAACGTTTTGGACCCACTCAACAAATTTGGTGTCTTGTTGTTAGAGCTAAAGTCATTTATGACCGGCAAACCAACCTGCAGCGCGGCGTCAACGCACATGTTCTGTAAATTCTCGGGCTGCAGCTCGACCTTGAGCCGGGCCGATCGCGTAATTTTTTTGGCGTCCAGGCACGCTGCAAATTCGTACGGGTATTCGTTGGCATACAGCGTGCCTTTACGCCCGGACGTCAACATGACTGTCGACACAACTTGTTTCTTTTTTTCGTGTTTACAGCATATATTATTTTCTTTGGGGCAATTAACAAAAAAGAAAAGATTTTGTGTGAAAGGCAGGAGAAGGGGGGGGGGGGGAAGGGGGGAGGGAGAGGGGGGGGGGGGCGGGAAGGAGAGAAGACAATGTCTTGAGCGCTCCATTCACCTTTTTTCTTTTTGCTTAATTTTCACCGGGGGCCCGGCCGCCAGTGACGTGTTGGAAGAACAGTTTTTTTTAAAAAAAAAAGCAGAACGCGACGGTCAACAACATCAAATTCCAAACAAAAGAAAAAGCAGTCCATGCAAGATCCCCCGCCTCGAAAAAGACAGAAAGTTGTGGCGGGGCACGGCGAGTTCGAACTGGGCTTGCACCTCGGGCTAGACCTTATTCCGACGCTAACAAGGCAGAGGCAAGAGCTCTACAATGATTACCCGTTTTTACAAGCTTTAGACGGTATCTTGACCAATGCACAGGCAGGAGAGACGGCCCCCGCGCTCGATGGCGAGATAGTCCGGGTCGACTCCGGTGCTCACGTCGAGCCGAATTCCGGCCTCGCCGAATTCCATGGCAGGGCTTTTCCTGACGGGATCACGTTGCGCTCATGTTCATACGACGAATTTAACAACCTCTTGTACAGGCTGAAAATAAGGACGGATTACCTGCAAGGCAAAGGCAAACCGATTTTGGAAGATACGACTGTATACAGGATTGATTACAAGGGCAAGGAAATGGTGCTAAAGTTTTCGAAACAGTGTGACTTCGTGTCGGCCATGTCAGCGGCAGGCATCCAGAGCTTCGTAAACCAACAATTGCCAAAGTATGTGCCAGAGGTACTGTCTCTCTTTGCCTTATCGTTTCCGCACAAACCAAACGCTAACACTCTAGTGACCTGCGCGCCCTGGGCGGGGGACAGCTTTCTTTCGCCCGTGGCCAAATTAGGCACGAATATCCCTGATAAATTCACAAAAGGGCTTGGCATCCTGCTGGACATGCTTGCGAGCAACGGTATCATGGCCTGGGACACGGCCCTGCAAAATATGCTCTTCTTAGCTGGCAATATCGTCTTTATCGACTTTGAGCCCTCGCGCGTAGCACTTTTTGTCAAACAAAGGGCGCCCTGCAAGCGGGCCCGGCGGTTGCACGCAGAGCTCAAAGACGAAACCATCAAAGTTTCCGACGTCATCGGGTTCTCCAATGCGGTCAGTTGTTGGGCGGCGCTGCAGGGCTCGGTGCGGCCGAGTCGTTTGCCACCTAACTTCCCTGCTGAAAAGATCCGAGACAAGACAACAGAGCTTCTTGTAACAAAGTTCAATCTGAGAGGAAAGAGTTCTTCGACTTTGTGCGGCGTCTGCGCCATCTGGTGGATGGATCTCTCCAAAACGCATCCAGAGACCCACCCCTTTTATACAACCTTTAATTACATGCTGCGCAGAGATCCGGCTTGTTATTGGCTTGCAGATTGTCGACTCACACACTTCTCTGGCAAGGCCTACCAGGCAAAAGATTCCTATCTCTACCAAACAGGATTTCTTGTCGAACAGAAATCACTGACGGGCCCAGGAGATAACAAGGTTAGGTTAGGTGACAGGGGTTCCGGGCATCCGCTCAGCAACTTGCTAAAAGTACAGCAAGAGCTTTTAGTGGAGGACCCGTGCGGTTGTTTGCGTGAAATGTGCCACGAGTTCTTGCAGTTGCTCGTCTACGCCATGACACGTACGCAGGGCAACGAACTTTTCGCGTAACCATGATTTGGTGGCAAAGTCGCCACTGCAAGAAAACTGCAGCAAAGTAACAAAGGAGAGAAAAGGAACGTGTGTATGTGAGTGAAAGGTGAAAGCCAGAGGAAAGAGGACGGGGGCGGAGAATGCTCGCGTGACAACGTTGACCTGTTTTTTTTTTGGGTTGGTACCAACATCGGCCAGACTTGGCCAACCCTTGTCCCTCTCTCTCTCTCTCTCCCCGCGCGCCCTGCCCCCCCCCCCCCCCCCCCCCCCCCCCACCCCGCCTTCTCCTTTTGTCTTCTGACGGTCTTGTGTGCCTTCCCCCCCTCTCCCCCCCCCCCCCCAACCCGCCCACCCCCCCCCCCCCAACCCGCCCACCCCCCCCCCCACGTCCCCATTCAGAGTTTGGGCGCAAACGTGCCGCTCCACTCCTCCCCCCCCCCCCCCCCCCCTCTTCCTACAGTTTAAACAGAAAATATCCTGCCCCCCTCCCCCCTCCCCCCTTCCCGTCGTCCAGAAGGGCTAAACAAGCAAAATTAAAAAAGAAAAAAAAAAACAATCGCTCACATTCGGCCCCCCCTCCCCCGCGCCCACCCTCCCCCCCCCCTCCCTCCCCAAAAAAAAGGAGGGAAGGGGAGTGGATGGGGAAATGGTACCGAATACCAAAAGAATTAAGAAACAGCCGGGAGGAGGGGGGCGGGGTGGGGGCTTCTTCCCCTTCCTCGTTCAGTAGTATGCAGTCACGAGAGCCAGCCGCGCTATACGACCTGGAACAGAATACCGAGTACGCCGAGGGGCGGCTAGGGTTGGAACTGCTGGGCACCCTCTTGGCGGCTCTACTTGCCAAACCTGGTGACAAGAACTACAAGAAATTCGAGCCACCAATGCTCGACAAAATTCTGGAAAAAAAAATTCTCAAAACCAGGCCTTCGTAATACTGACACCGCCAAGCCTGTTTATGGACCGCCTGACACTTACAGAAGAAGGATGGCTGCAGAAATCAGACCCTGGCTTGTTTTTCTCCAAGAACGATCTGTATTTCCCCGACGGTTTGTTGGTGCCGGTGTGTTTGGAAAAAAATTTCTTTCCCTTAGTCAAGTCAAAATCCCAGCGATACCCGGATTTTTTTGAAATGCCAGTGCCGAGGCAAGAAAGCCTGTGGTTGATCAATGGGAAATCGGTCGTTCCCAAAGGAGGTGCAGACGCGATTGAGAGCCAAAAGAGTTGGAACGAAATAGCTCTGCAGCTCTACATGCACTCGGTTTTGCCCCGCTTTGTAGCGCCGGTGGTCAGCGTGTTTGCGGTAGTAGACCGCCTCCCCGCGCCCACACAAGGGTACGTGTATTATTGTTGCCAAGAGGCAGCTTTTTAGGAACATGCAAGCAAACGCACAGATCGACCCCGAGAGGCTTCCTGCGCTGGCTGAGGGAATCGTGAGCTTGCTAGAATGCCTGGCTGAAAAGCAGATTTTATATTGGGGCCTGTGTCAGCAAAAATGTTATTGGGGCAGAGATGAAAAAATCAGCTTTCGCCAATTTCGAACTAGTAGCATGGCTTTTCTGGTGCCGGGGAGACAGCCGTTAAAACGACAGCACGATTCTGAGCTGCTGCACTTTGTTCGACAAGACAAGGCCGAACTGAAAGTGCAAGACATTACCAAGCTCTCTAACGCTGCGAGCCTTTGGCCTGCACTGCCACGGGGATGGTTACCGGGCCTACCATTACAACAGCTGTTCTATGACGCGCTGATACTGTCAAGCTGGTCTGCGAGGGTCGCGTGCGCGCTGTGGTGGGCAGACCTGGGGCTGGCCCAACGAACGGGGCCACTGTGTTACGCGTTAGAGTACTTGTGGCAAAGAAGATGGAAACCGGGCCGGACGCCACTGCACACGGTTAGGTGGAAGAACCATCGTCAGCAAGCTACGGCAATTGTGAAGGCTGAGGCTGATTTTATGAGTTTGGTTCTGCACAAAGCACGTTTGTTATGTACGGCATAACAGTCACAAAAGGCGCTCAAGCACACGGCCTGTTGTTGACCTATGCCAAAACGCAAAAAGACCAGAGGTCCGTAATGCGCACTTGTTGTTTCGAAGTCCTGCAACTGATCATTACAGGCTTTGAGCAGGAACTTCCTTTGGTAGGAATCCCCCTTGGTACCGAAGAAGAAACAGAAAAAAAAGCAAGCGGGTGACAGTAGTTTTTTTTTAAAAAAAAAAAGGTGGGGAGGGCGAGGCGTTTCAGGCGACGGGAGTGGGATGGTGAAGCAAAGCTCTGGCAGGGCAGGGGGGGGGGGAGGTGCGATTACTGAAAAGGAACCAAAATACGGAAGGTTTTATTAAATACTTTGCTAAAAACATTCCTTAATATCGCTCTTCGGCCACGGCGATAGCCCATTTAAATCCTTGGTTGTCAATTTCTTTTTCTTGGCATATTAGCTCCCACTAAGCACAAAGTGCCACTGTTTTTTTCTCTTTTTTTATGGTTTGCTCCGGCTATGTTTTTTCTGTTTCTCTGCTCAGTTTTCCGAAGTTGGGAAAGAGCAAAGCGTTTGATCATGGCTTCCGAGGCAAAGATGGGCTTGAAGATTGGTTGCTGTGTTTCGTTCATTGCGGCCATGGAGATCGACTCTGAGTCTTTATTCACGAGGTTTGGCAAGAACGCCGAAACAATTCGCGTCACCGGCAAGCTTAAGAACCTCAAGGAGAAATTTGGCGTTGTATCTATTCGAAACTTGGAAGAAAGTTGGGATATACGAATCCCGAAGTGTTTCTTACGCTGGGAGGTGCCGGAAAAGTTATTCAAATTTATTGACCATACTGGTAAAGTAGTATGGGACTCCGTGACTGATGAGCGTCCAGTTGTCGAAGATGGAGACCTTGAAGCGTTTACGAAAACTCCCCTGGCGAGAAGTGTGACTAAGGATTCTTTCCTCAAGTCTATCAACGACTTCAAGAGTATTATTAAGGACAGAAAGAATAAGGGGAGAACTACGGCCATCGCTACTCACCTCAGCAACTTGTACCCCCACACCTCGCTTCGTAAGTTGGCGGACGTTCATTTCGGTAAGACGGACGAGGTCAAAAAGGGTCTCAACAAAAGGTTGTTGGCGAGAGGCATGGCACAGCAAATTGTCGACGGGGATATTAAGTGGGAGGACGTTGTAAGAAACGAAATCGACTTAGTCCCCGAAGACGAAAGTGAATTACATTCGGACGAGAGCGGAGGAGACGAGGAAGAAGAAGTCAACCCGGCCTCCAAGAAGCGCAGAAAATTAAAAGACGACGACGAGAAGGCAAGGAAGGACAGGTTGATGCTGAATTGGAAGAAGCCCTTGCAGAGCAAAAGAAACTTCAGCGTCTTCTGGCTTCGAATCGCAAAGTTGGGCCGGGAGGAAAATCTGTTACGTTCAACGTTAACGAAGAACTCGCCAAGCAAGTACAAGAGGCCAACGCAATCCTTCGACAACGTTTGGTGGAAACTGCGACTGACAAAGATCTTGCACCTAACGCTTTGCTCTCTGCTATTGGATTGGAAAATGCAACATCTGCAGAAGACAGAACAAGGTTGTTTCGTGAGTTTCAAGGTAGACGAGGATCAGAGAATGTAAAGCATGCCGTGTTGAAGAAGTTCAAGAAAGGGGTGGAACCAATACATACGAGTGAGTTGGAAGGAGGGTCGAACCGTGTTTTATACGGAGAGGACAAATCGAGTGGCAAGCCCAAGGCTACTGCTGGGGGGTTGCTCAACCTGCTTAGCATTATGATTGGTTTGTATGCTGTTTGTTGGACGTCACATGCAGCAGACATGTGGGAACATTACAGATTTGTTGAACTGCTTTTGAAAAAATATACTATTGCTTCTGTGGCTGCATGGGACTGGGCTGTGAGAAGCATGTCTCGTTTGGGAGAGTGGCACAAAGGCACTTTGTTTTCTGAACTTTGTCACGTTCACCTTGTCCCACTCTCTAACGTTAATGGTGATGTGTCAGGCCGGGGGGGAAACCAATCGTGGTCATCCTCCCATGGTAACAACAATAGTCAGTCGACACCTGGTGGTCGTCGAGGGAAACTAATCAACAAGGCGTGTTGGGCTTGGGCGGAGGGCGAGGTCTGCAGCTACGGTGAGAACTGTCGTTTTCGTCACTCGTGCCCAGCCTGCCCAGGAAAGAAAGACCACCGAAAAGACAGCTGCCCCAATGCTACTAGCAAGAGGTGGGACTTCATCAAGCCTAAGCAAGGATGAAGAGGCCCTGAGGGTAAAGGCTTGGGATCGGAAGTGCCTTCGACCCTCAGGGTGGATTCGACTTTACCAACTGTGAACGCCGTGTGGAGTGGGGGGGCGTCATGGGACCCTGGTGGGAGTGTCGCACGCCCAGCTGAAGTCCAGCAAAATGACAAACATCGTCCAGCGCGCTTCGACGCATCAACGAACACCGTTCACCCCACTATGTGACTGGGGGGGGGCTTCCACATCTTTGTTGTTACTGGTGCCACCCCACACCAGAGCTTCTCTTTTTCCGGTTTTTCCGTCATTCTTCACAACGAGTGGACGGTCAACCAAACTTGCTTAGCCATTATGTACCCCCAAATAGTCTACTGCTTTCCACACCTCGTTCTCCCCCTCTTGTTCGTCCCTCATCTCGCAACATTCACTTTTCGTCGTCTGTAGGTAGTGCCACTATGTCATCAAGTAAGAGTGGCCTACCTAGCATGTTTGTCAGATCCGAAATACGGAGGGTTCCTCTTCTCTCTTCCCCTCTGTCTACTGTCTTTCCAGCTCATTCTTCTCCTCTTCTACCCTCACCTGTTAGTTCTATCTCCACTGTGGTTTTTCCTTTTGCCTTGTCAGCTGTTGCTACTACTACTACTACTACTACTACTACTACTACTACTACTACTACTACTACTGCTACTACTTCTACTACCTCTTCTACTACTACTGCTTCTTTTTCTTCTTCTTCTCCTTCTTCTTCTTCTTCTTCTTCTCCCTCTTCTTCTTCTTCTTCTTCTTCTTCTTCTTCTTCTTCTTCTTCTTCTCCTTCTTCTCTTCCGTCTTCTTCGTCTTCTCCTTTCTTTTCTTTTCCTTTTCTTCTTCTTCTTCTTCTTCTTCTTCTTCTTCTTCTTCTTCTTCTTCTTCCTCTTCTTTTTCCTCTTCTTTTGCTTCGTCCTTTGCTTCTTCTTCTTCTTCTTTCTATTCTTCTTCTTCTTCTTCTTCTTCTTCTTCTTCTTTTTCTCCTTCTTCTTCTTCTTTTTTTCTCCTTCTTCTTCTTCATCTTGTTCTTCCTCTTCCTCTCTTTCTTCTTCTTTCTCTTCTTCTTCTTCTTCTTCTTCTTCTTCTTCTTCTTCTTCCTCTTCTTTTGCTTCGTCTTTTGCTTCTTCTTCTTCTTTCTATTCTTCTTCTTCTTCTTCTTCTTCTTCTTCTTCTTCTTTTTCTCCTTCTTCTTCTTCTTCATTTTGTTCTTCCTCTTCCTCTCTTTCTTCTTCTTCTTCTTCTTCTTCTTCTTCTTCTCCTTCTTCTTCTTCGTCTGTTGTTGCACCGTCAGGTGGTTATCAGTCTTCACCTACTGTTGCACTGTCGGTTGTTAATGATCTTCCTTCTACTTTCACTCCTTCTTCTACTATTGTTCCTGTTGCTACCATTACTCCGTCTTCTGCTGTTGTTACTTCGCCTTTGTCGTATACTGTTGGCACTCCTCCTTCTACTTCTGCTCCTTCCACTTCGAATTCGTCTGTTCCCTTTGTTTTCGAATGTAAGCAGCGAGATGGCAATGCCACTCAAGCTAGTGTATCTTTCCTTTCTTCTTCTTCCTCTCCTCTTTCTTCTTCTCTCTCCTTTCCTCTTCCTTTCGTCAGTCTTCACCCTTCGTCCGAGTCTCAGGCAGACTTTGTCCCTTTGCCCAGGTGGGTTTGGGAAGTGGCCAGACGGGACGCGGAAGAAGAGATGGGTGCTTGGGTTCGCTCAGCACCGTCTCAGGTCAGAGCTATTAATATTGTCTTGTATTTTTTGTGTTTTTCAATTTTTGCTTTTACTAGAACAATTGTTCTGGCTAAGCATATGTTGTCTGTATTATTAATTTGAATAACTCCTCTCTTTTTATACACATCCAATTTGTTCAAAATTTGAAGCCTCGTTCCGCCCGTCGGCATTTCAGCAGATTTCAAAACGAACTAAACTTATCCATATTGGTCCCTTTTCCTCTGTATAAATGCTTTCTTTGATTTGAAATAATGCTGACAGTCTTTCTGAAACATCGCTGACAGAAATCTCGTTAAGTTTTTTCAAACCTGTAGATACAGCCTCGTAGTAATCTACAAACTTGATACTTAGACTTACCATATTACCTTGTCTCTGTCTTTTAATAAAGTCGTTCAGTATTATCTCAATAAACTTTACTACATCTTCCATACTGAATGAAGTAAAGTTTCCAGTAAGCTTAACCCAATGCTGGCTTTCATTAATGCATAGAATGTGCTTCTTTCTGTCAACGTGTTTGATTTCGTAGTTTCCGTATCGCATCAGGTCTTTTTCCTTTTCTTTTCTTTCACTTTCGCTTCAAACTGAGGCGGTAAGGGTGGTGCTGCAGGAATACCTTGTTTCTCTTCCTCAAAGTAAACAGCACCTCTTACTCGGTTCAAGTAATTTTTGGCCGTTGTTGTATCCAGCTTATACCTTCTCGTCTTTGGTATTATATACAGCACATCTTGACCCCTGACACTTTTGATTTCATAATTGATTTTTTGTTCCCTAAATTTGTCCAACCTATAAGTCTTATTAATACCGTTGTAAGTGTGTCTCCATCTTATATATTCGTTAACATTTTTTTTTTGGAAATTAAATAATTATCTCAATTGTCTGCCCCCGCCGGTGTCGTCCGCTCGGTCCTGTATGCCTCTATATATAGGGGGGAGCCCTGTGTTTAGATGAAAATTAGGGCGGGGCGGGTGGGGCGGGCGGGGCGGGCGGGGCTAAAAAAATACTATTATTATATTGATATGAGTGCGCAATGACAGTTATGTTCACGGTAATGACAGAAATTACACCTGTCATCACTGTCTCGTCTTTTATGAATATTTTGTATAATTCTTTCCCATTCTTCTTATTTCTTCTTTTCTTCTTCTTGTTTTTCAAGAAACCTATGGTGTTTTTTTGATTTCAAGTGTATTTTCTTTCCTGAAATATCAACATCATAACCACAATCACATTTGTATCTTCGTTTGTTTTCTGTCATCGTGTGCCTCTTGTTTGTTCCCTTGTGTATCCTTATCTATTATCCCTTCGTTTTGTTTAGAAGAAATTTTTTCTGTGTGTATGTTTGATTTCATATGTCTTGCTTTGCTACTCCTATTTATTTCAGCTCCGCATTCGCACTTGCATGTTTTATTCTTCCAATTTCTTTTCTTTTCTTTTTTGATTTCTTTTGTTTCCTTATCATAATTAACTTTCCATTCATCATACTTTGGTTTTACTTTTTCCTCGTGGTATTTCTACACTGAAAAAAAGACAAGTCGTAGATTTACAATTTCAGAAGGATGTATTGCTGTTGACATTCAAGACAACAACAAAAATTAGTTTTTCATTTTTGTGTCAGATTTTCATTTTTGTGACAGTTTTTCATTTTTGTGACAAAAATTCAAATTTTCAAATTTAACGGTAACATTTCGCGAAAATTTACGATATTTTGCGGACGAATATAGCAGTTAATTTGAAAAATTCAAATTTTCACCCAAAATCAAAATTCCAACCAAAACTGAAATTCCAACCAAAACAGAAAAATCAATTTTTTTTGTTGTCTTGAATGTCAACAGCAATATTATGATAAAGAATAATGAAAAGAAACAGATGGTAAAAGTTCAATGGAGAGAAGGAGGTAAAACGATGTTTAAGAGTTTTACTATTGGAAAACGAAGAACCCAAGAACAGGCAATGGAAGAAGCCTCGTTGGTCATCCTGTATGTGTCTTTATATCTTAATAGTATTACTTTAAATATTAAATGTTAACGGTTTCTATTGCCTTTTTGTCCCTGCGGGCCGGCCGGTGTGTGTCTCTGTGGCGGGGGGCTCGGGTGAGCCTATTTGCTCAAAAACCGGGTCTAAAAATAACAAGCTGCCCGTGAAGTTCACAGGGCCCGAAAATTCGCGCCAGGTACCAGACACAAACTTGGAAAAAATTACGTGTACTGCAGGAACTTTTTTCAATATTTCTTTTATTTGTTGCCTCCAAAAAGGTCATCTCTAACTTTTGGGGGGTTAAGGTTGTTTCTTCTACCTGAAAATTTTTTAGCATTGTAGTTCACATCTTGCGCTATTTTCTTTCCACCACACACTTTTCTATTTTCTTTCCCACACAAAAAATACTTTTTGATTCCACTTACGCACTG